>JARVGQ010069949.1:0-10331 GCA_031762355.1 Hypsolebias martinsi | reverse complement strand
AGAGGATCCCACACTGCAGCTAGGAACCTGGAACAAGCCTCCACAAGTGAGACAGCATCACAGGTGACTAATGCTAACATTTAACACTTTTCATTTAATATAAATTCAAGTGCTATGCATATCATGTGGCTGTTACTGAATATACTGTATGTCACCAGCTCTTACAGCTGTTACAGTTTTTGTAGCAAATAAGCCTAAATAAGAGGCTATGTTCAGACAAAGGAACATACATAAAATATTGGTACTGACATCGGTTATCGGCCGAATAAGTTTTAAAATATTGGCATATTGGACAAAAATCCAATATTGTCCATCCCTAATCATTTAAATAAAAAGAACACCATGTAAGTTATGTACGTGCTGGTTCTGTGATGATACGGGGCAGCTCATTTCCACTTCTGTAGTTAACATTAATGCAGAAAAGTTCAGCAAAAAATTTAAAGCAGCATATGCAGCTTTCAAAAGCCCATCTTTTCTAAAGCTGTCCAATCATTTACCAGCGAGATGACATAAAACCACTTTCTGCCCATCTTCCAAAGGTGTGACTGAAGAAGAGGAGGAAGGTTCAGGTACTGGACCGACCTGTCTGCTGTTCTGACCCGTCCCGATAAAGAGCCAAAGTTGTGGCGACTAAAGTGACGGACCGTCGCACAACTTCAGACGTTTTTTTTTTATTTTTCATTCAACCTTTATTTAGGCAGGTTGATCCCATTGAGCCTCAAGGACACATTTACAAGAGAGACCTGGCTACAAACAAAGAATGATGACAACAGCGACAGTAGATTTTCTTTGGACAATCAACAATAGGCAATCATAAGAGAGAAATACAGATTTTTTTTTTAAACAAGTTAAAACAAAGATGTCAAAGTAGCAAAACAGACAGATCATAAGGCAGATGTAGAAAATCATCAAGATTTGCAGGAAGATCGAACAAACAAAGAACTGACACTTTTCATCACTTAATGCCAGTAGTTCTTGAGTTGTGAGAATACAAATTGTTTAAATTTTTCTTTAAATATGTAACTGGTCTGACTTTGAACTTTTTGAGTTAATTCAGTTTGCAATACTTGTCGTCATATACATTGCACCGTCATGTACAGTACAAAGTAAGTCGCATCAGTCCAAATATGTCTAATAAAGTGGAAACAAACATCAATCAGTCGCTTTGTCATCGAGGTTGCATCTATTATGAGTCACTGCTGACCACCCCACCCAGAAACGTGGGCCGGTGTTGTGCCAAAAATCAATTGGATGCCAAATGGTAGGCCCTTGAGTGTGCACGGGAGGACCTTAACAAGAATTTAACAAGATTAACACTCAAAAACAATTATTTGTTTGCTTGAAATTATAGTAAAGGTGTGTCTCACTTTAACTTTTGCTTAATAAATGCACTTTGACAGTCAAATCAGCTGCATTTCACCTGGACGGAGCGAGACAAAGGTGGCTGTATGGCAAGCCAAGTGTCTCATTAATAGCCGCTTTTACCTATTAATGAGCCACTTGGCTAGCCATATAACTTGAGTGCCCTCTAGTGGCTAAAAATGGTAATCTTCGATATTTTCCATGTCAGAATGAATGGAATCGTCAGATCTCAGCCAAAAATTGAGTTATAAATATGGGAAAAAACACAAGTTGCTTCGCTGTATAAGTGGCAGCGCATGCCAATTTATGCAAAAAGGTACGACTTATACAGCGAAAAGTATGGCAAATGTAAAAATCTGAGTTTTTGATTTGCAGTCATCATAGTACTTATTTACAAACTATTCAAAGAAAGAAGCTAAATAAGTACCTGATGTAGACGAGTATTTAGGGACAGCCCTCTAGTCCCGTCTGATGATGATGACTTGGTTGAACACGTCCTGGATGAACAAAAGGAAAGACAATAATAAAGTTATAATAGTAGTTAGTATGGAGACATTTTGACTGAGCTGAGCTGGCGCGTTTTCATTTCAAAAGATGTATAAAGGCCCAGTACTTCTTGAAGGAATGCATATCACTTATCTTTCACGTCAGAGCTTCATTAAAACCCATCTAGTGAAATATGATATTTTACTAACAGACCAAAGAACGAGCTCTTAATACTGGAATTCTTACAAATATCTTGGATATTTACTTTATATGTGACTGTTGGGGAGCAGTTATGTTTTCATGGCTGCAGGGGAGAATGCAGAGAGGCGTCTGCTATACTGGAAACATGGTTCCTGCAGCAGAACTTCCTGTTTCTCTGTCAGACATTTGGTTCTTTCACTCACATTTTTAGCTGGTTTATATGGAGCGAGCAGGAGTCAGGTGTCGAGACAAACTTGGATCGTCCACGGCTCTAAAATGACAGAGTTCTTGCGAGATCGGATGACTCCATGCCATTTCCTGTTTTTTAAAGCCCTCCGATGCCATAAAAGGACATTTTGAAACATTTGTATACTCCCAGTTATGATTCAGCAGGGAGTACAAAATCCTGCCTGCAGTGAGTTTGTTTAGCTCAAGGGAAGATAAAAACCTCATTCACATCTCCAAAGCTTTCCGGTTCAAAATGACCCTCTGGCTTCAGTAGTCGTTGACCTCTCTAACTCGAAGGTGCAAACACAAGGCTTGATCACTAAAAACCTTAGAATACTCAAGAAGTTTCCCAGTCCACCCAGAGGAAGTGCAGTCACAACAGTAATTACTGTAGTTCCTCAGGAATGAGGAAGTACACTTAATGTGCTCGGAAAACCCTGTCAAACCGAAAAATAAACATTTTAATTCTTGAGCTCAAACAAGAATTATTAGCATATTAGACTCCTGAATTAAATGTTTTTGGTTAAAGCAGGAAATTATGAATTCAGAACAAAACATCTGCTTTTTGTCCATTCTGTCCAATCAGCACTGGTCTTGTGACTCAAGATTATAAAGTTAGCACGAAAGCAGCATTACACTAAAACTATCTGTTTGACTAAAACATTAAATTTTAATGCACCAAAGTTTCTGTGTCAGTTTTCTGTCCATCAAGCCCATGATAAAGTGACAGCAGCCAGTTGTCGCCTCCAACCAAACATCCTGTTTGTGTCAACCAGTCAGATGCAGCACAGCACGGACACTATCTCATACTCTGCAGGCCTGATGTATAAACTATCCATTAATAACCAGATGGATAAATAACTTATCAGCTTACGTCTAAAAGGCTGATGGTTTTGTTTTATGATGTGAGTCTAGATGGCAACATCTGGCTTATGTAAAACTGCTCCAGAACAGGTGACGTCCAGGTCCAGCACTTTTTATGGAGACCAAAGTGACAATAATGCAACCTGCATTAATTTTTATAACCTGTAGGAGGCAACACTTTTGGTTCCTCAAAAAAAATAAAGGCTTTAGCCCATACATACTGAAATAAAGACCTTCTATACATTCATTAAGAGATTTTCTTGAACCAGAAAAACCCTAAAATCAAAATGCTAGTTTGTCAACAATCAAAACTTGAGGTTTTAAACAAAGGAGACGAACACAAGGCATCAAACACAGTTACATATCTTTCCCTTAGTAAATGTCTCCATTCTGCGTTCCTTCCTTCAGTATGACAAATTAACATTTTCACTTTTAGTATTACGCTTCATAATTCCATAAAGAATCAAGATCACCTATTTTAAATTATGTAACTTTCAATAACTATGTTTTAAGATCATCATCTCAAATTTTACCCTTAAAACAGATAATAAACTGACCAAAAAAAAAAAAAAAATCACATTTAAACTGTTTTCATTTGACGTTGTCATTGAAAAATGTCGCCGTGTAACCAGGGCCCAAGCCTTCCTGAGCTTGAGGGACACCACTGTTCCAACACGTTCTTTCATTCTTCAGATGCAAATTATTTTCAGCTGTTCGTAGCTGGAGGGGTCGTGCTGCTCTTGATTCTTTCTTTAAATTCTCTTGAAAGGATTTCAAAGATCATAAAAGACTAAATGTTTGTTTTTCCTTTTCCTGATATCGTATTCTTGTGTAATTTTGGCACTGTTCCTGAACTGCTGTCATAAATCATTCTGTGCCAGACTTCAGGAGACTGGGAGTCGTCCTGTCAGCCCATAGTTGGTACGTCCACAGAACCTCCCCAGACCCGCTGTGCTCATGGACAGTAATTAAAAGGAAGGCTGATGCATCGCAATGGTAAACATTCCTCTCTCGACTTTGTTGCACGAAATTTTAGATTTGTTTACGTTTGCTAAATACAACCAAGATAATCAGTGAAGACGCTGATAATCAACTTTTGATGGCAATGCAGTTTGATTTTAGTCACGTTTAAGGACAAACAAGCAACTCTTTCCTTGTAAGACCAAAGCACTGACTCAAACAGTTCTACTGATTATTCATAATGTACAACAAGTAAAGTTTTGTGCCAGTGTTTTATCTCCAGAATGTAGAAAAGTTATGAAGACTAGCACCCTGTTAACTCTATGATTGAGACGTTACTACAGAGGATGTGCTGCAGTCTTTGTGTTTGCCAGAAATCATATTCATATGAGGGAACATGGAAGCCAGTCAGATGATTCCTGTTCAGATGCTGCAAAAGTTTATGAGTAAGCACTGGAAACGTGTCTGGAGATACTATAGAGCAGGGCTATTCAAATGGTGGCCCGGGGGCCAAATCAGGCCCATGTGTGTGCTTAGTTTGACCTAGAGCTGTCATTTCTAACCTGGGCCCGAAGCCCAGCCCAACCAGACCCAAATTCTGGGCAGCCCAGGCCATGATAATGTGCTGGATGGGTGGGCCAAGTCGGTGTTGGGCTTTTGCTTGCATCAGTGGAGCAGCCGTGAACCAATTTTATGGCAACATGGCTTGCCATACCTTCACCAGCTGCAGCCATTTCACCGCGAGCTGACTGGTCTTGAAAGAGGTAAAAGTTCAGCTAAGTTTCAGATGGGACTATACTGCCAGGAAGTGATCCATCACCCAAATGGACGTTCATTCAGCCGCTGCACTCAGCGGACGCGCACAGCCGACGACCCAGAGGTGAGATCCCAAAGCAGACATGTCAGCGCAGTCCCTGTCTGAATAAATCAGAATGCACTTTGACAGCCATGAAAGGATAAACACCCCCTCAGCTCCGATCTTCTGTCCCTTTTATTCAGCCACACATCTGCCGACCGTAATAACTATATAAGCAGTCAAAGCTTACCGTAATTAAAAATGTCGGGGGTGGGTTCAGGTTCGGACCTGTAATTACTGTTAATTCATCGGGTTGGGTGAAGTTTGGAAATGATGGCTATGGGATGGGGCCTAGCTGGATCAGATTTTTTGGACCTGAATGCAACTTTTGGCTCATCAATGGGTTCATTCTGAAATAAAACTAGATTTTAAACCGTAAAACAAACTTACTTAATGACGATAACTGCTGGAAATCCAGCCCCTGAGCTCTTGGCTTTCAGTAACTGTGGCCCCCTGATCAAGTTAGTTGAATAGCCCTGCGAGAACTTGCACCAACCTCATCAATTCCCAGAATTCCCAGGTTTAGCAGTTGCTGTGGAGGTACTGGTGGTGATAAATAAAGCAGTGGTTGGTGTACCACGAGACTTCAGTCTTAAAACTGAGGCTTTGTGAGTCAAATTGACCCAAGAGCAGCAAGAGGGTTAAACATAATTATGGCAAAGAAAGAAAATTATGTACAAAATAAATATTGAAAATCAAAGCTTTGAAATGAGAGAGGAATGGTATTCAAAGAAAAAAGTATTGAAATCCTTCTATTATCTTTACCCGTTTCTTCCTTTTCGAGTCATGGGGATCACTGGTGCCCATGTCCAGCAGTCACTGTGCAAGAGGTGGGGGACACCCTGGACAGGTCTCCAGTCCATAACTAACCACATCACACATCGCTAAAGCACTAACTTTTATCATACACTGCTGTCACTGACACTGTAAGACTGTCTGTAATGGTAAATGGTAAATGGACTGTATTACCGGTATATAGCACCTTTCTATCTATCAAGACACTCAAAGTGTTTTACAGACTATCAAGACACTCAAAGTGTTTTACAACACACTCTGTGACTCATTTACCCATTCATACAGCGCTCCAGTTACAAATCTAATAGAATAAATCATTCTAAAGAGATTTATCAGTGCTTTAGATCACATTCATACACCGATGGGACACACATCGGAGACAACAAGGTGTTCAGTGTCTTGCCCAGGGACACTTCAACATGTCACTGCTGGTGGATTCAAACCCCCAACACTTGCATTGGAGGACAACTGCTCTAACCACTCAGCCACAGCTGCCCAATGTGACAACGTTGTAAGTGAACACAACAAGGTTCATCAATCACAAAAAAAAGCATCCATGTCCCGTTCAGAGGTGAGCTTTCAGAAATTAATCCGGTTCATCAGAACTAAAGAGGTGAAGCAGAACTCTGCAGTGCTGAAGCAGAGTGATGCATTCAATGTGTGTCAGACATCTCCACCGTGTCATTTACTAGAATGAATTAACTTAGCTTCATTCTGGCATCACATATCCAGATTCATGTAAATGATCCTATGGAGAATCTACAAACAACCTAAGTCTTAAGAAGGCTTGGAAACTTACAACCACATGGATCAGGGATGTTCAGACCAAGGTGACTGGAGACAAACACATTGTGTGCATGTACCTGAGTATGATTAATTGTTTTGCATGTCTTTTTAGCCCTCACAGAAAAGAAATGCCTATGTTCATGCAAGTATAGCTCAGAGTAGGAAAGATGCTCATACAAAGACTCGGGGACTAAAAGGGCACACATAATGTACAAATTAAGCCCTTGATTTGTGCTGTTTGCTGGAGAACCTAAAACATATGGAGGATAAATGTTGTTTTCCAGCTGTAGTCTGCATTTACCTGCCAGGCTATTCGAGAAAAACCCTGACATAACATCAGCTAATGAAAAAGAGGAGGACAAGAATTCTACTTTGCATCTCCAACATGGCCGACTTCCTGAATGGTAATGTCTCGAGCAAGCACTCAATAAAGCACAGAAAGAAAAATCATTAAAACTAATTCTGGTCCATAAATTAAAAATAAAAATACCAAAATGAACAGTATTGCTATGATTACACTTGTTTGGTATAGATCCTGTGTAAACTCTTCTTCATTACTGCAATGAAATGTTTTTTCCCTGTAGCGACACCTACTGTTTAACAAGGGGAACTGTAGGAAGTGTTGTGCATTTCAAAGCATAATCTGTGTTGATAAGACTCACTCCCTTCATGATCAATGATCAACTTTTCCCTTGATAAAACACCTTTCAAGTGTTTTTGATGTCAAAACTTTTATATATTGTGCAAACAAAATCTACAATAAAGGGACAGAGGGTACATAGTGTACAACAGAAGAATGTCCAGAAACAAAACTGACAGAATATTGTATAAAACATGTGTGATCCACAAAAATAACAGCACATGCTTCACTCTGTGTGTTCTACAGGCACACCTTCAGATCAGGTCTTCAGACAGGAAGAAAAGGTGCCTATAGGATAATTTCTAAAAGTAAAAGGATGTTGAATCTGTAACTTAATGAACCTTCAGATATTTTTACAATCACTTGAGTTTATGTTACAGAAATGACTAAATATTGTTTGTTGCATTTTAGTCTAAAAAAGCAAAGCAAAAAATACTGGAAACATTCAAAATGTCACAAATTACAATGATCAACAGAGCAACATTGCAAGCCCTTCTAGGAACAGCCAGTCATAATGAGTAATTTGAGAAAGGCTAATTTTTTTTTAAAGACATCTACTTAGGGCAGCACAGTGGCACAGTTGGTAAAGCTGCCATCTCTCAACAAGAAGATCACCAAATCGAATCCCAGCTGGGAGACATATCTGGGTGGAGTTTGCATGTTCTCTCCGTGCATGTGTGAATTTTTCCAGATATTCCAGTTTCCTCCCACAGACCAAAAACATGCATGTTAGACTGATTGGTAACTCTAAATTGTCTCTTGGTGTGAGTGAGAGAGAGAATGGTTGTTTGTCTCGTTTGTCTCTATGTGTCTCTGTGATGGACTGGAGACCTGTTCAGGGTGTCCCCCGCCTCTCACACAGTGACTGCTGGATACATGCAGAAGGACCCCCGTGACCCGAAAAGGAAGAAGAGGGTAAAAGACAATGAATGGATGGATGGACATCAACTTAATAACAAACAATAAAAAAGTCCAGCTTTAATATTCACCTTTAACTACAGTAATTGGAATTAGTGTGAACCAACAACAACAAAAAAAGTTGAAGTCAACCCTGTTTCAGTAACAATTCAAAGTCCTCACATCCTGTGCGACTTGTGGCCTTCACCAGCCATGTTGGCTGTGCTGCTGCACAATGTTGCAGCCACCACAGACTCTGGCTGCACACAGTACAACAAGCAGTACATTAAATTAGTCCATGTTTGGGGTTTTCTCCATCCATGTTGGCATAAAAAGTGAGCTGCAGGCCATAGCTGAATGAAACCACCTCTACATGACTATATTAAATAAAAAAATTAAAAGTTTTTCTGGCATTTAAAAAACTTAAAACATAAAAGTATGATCTTAGTTCCTTCCCACCGCCCAGTACAGCAGACCTGAGTTAAGCTAGTATCTCAACGTTTTGAGAAAGCAGATGAATTCTATGCTGCAGTCTCACTGAACTCTTGAGTGTCTGCAACCAAGCAACCACTGAAGTGAGTGATGGAAAATTGAGAAGCCAGTTTTTGAAAATAGACTTTTTCAATGGCACAGCTTGCAAAAGTGTATTTTTGGTCATGCTCTTTTTGTTGTCCACCTCTGCCCACACTGTACCCACCATGACCTGCTCTGTACCACCATGAATTGCCGTGTACCCACTTTAACCTGCCGTGTACCCACCTTGACCTGCCATGTGGCCACCATGACCTGCCATATACTCACCATGACTGCTATGGACCCACCATGACCTGCCATGTACCCACCATGACCTGCCATGTACCCACAATGACCTGCCCTGTACCCACAATGACTGCTATGTACCCACCATGACCTGCCATGTACCCACCTTGACTGTACACACCTTGACCTGCCATGTACCCACAATGACTGCTTTGTACCCACAATGACTGCTATGTACCCATCTTGACCTTCCATATACCCACCTTGACCTCCCATGTACCCACCTTGACCTGCCATGTCCCCACAATGACTACTATGTACCCACAATGACCTGTTATATACCCATCTTGGCAGCTGCCTCCATGTTTATGATTTCATCTACTGAATTACGCTTTTGAAATGAAAGTATGCAAAACTGAAAACCTCACAAATGTTAGAAGAAAATTTGGTGACTTTTGCAAACCAGCAAGTCACCGGCAGTCACAACTCCATGAAATATCCTTTAATCTAAATACACTATGTAAAATTTAAAAAATAAAATAAAATAAAATACATTATGGATCTGGGACAATCAGACCTAAAACAGAGCTAATGTTTGATGAAATCCCCACTGTGAATACTTTACAATCCACATCTGGATTGGTATCTAAATAATCAAATTTCCACACTTCTAGAAATTTAAGAGCCAGTTTTCATATTACCTTTCTGATCCCAATTATTTTTTTTACCTAACCCTTTAATAAATCTGTAATGTCTCCCAGAATGTATCATTTGTTCTGTGTTAAAAGATACAACATTCCTCTCAAGAAGAAAAGCTAAAACAGTTAAATTTACAGGCATACATCTAGTCCTGTAGACCATTACTTTATCTGGCACCGTTACCTCAACCTTACTATGAGTAGGACTGTTTAATTATTGTATATTGTTTAATTACTGTAATTATTGATATGTATTTTCTCTTACTGAGGACAACATCTATTCTACTGGAACTATATTAAAGGAAAGGATTAAAACAATGAAGACTGACGGTCATTAGAGCCAAAAAGGAATGTTTGACAGAGCACAGCTGTCAGTCTGAACCGCCTCTCTCCCTTCTTCGGCCCTGCTGAGGAATTCGATTGTGGATTCCTCTGGAATCCCTGCATCAAAACACAAGGAGAGCCGAGAGGTCGTACCCAGACTTATGTCACAGACAGCCAACGCAAGAACTTGCAGTCGATCCAAAAACAACACGAGAATATGATGATAGAAAAGCTGTGGCAGAGAGAAGATAACACGTTTGGGACCGTTTTCAACCTCAATGCAGTCTACTAAAAACAAAGCAGGCCAGATGATAAGTATTTGGGCTGTTTCATACTGTTTTAGCTTTAAGTCTCAGAACATCTGAAAGAAATATTCTGAGTCAGAGAGTAAGAACATGATTACCGTATTTTCCGGTGTATAAGTCGCAGTTTTTTTTTACTAATTTTCATGTCCTGCGACTTATACAGCGGTGCG
>JARVGQ010069918.1:0-10340 GCA_031762355.1 Hypsolebias martinsi | reverse complement strand
ATATATAATTTTATTTTATTTCTTTTTTACCTGCTTTGAATTCTGTGTCCAAATGAAAGTTTGATTATGTAGATTTAGCTGTTTGTCTTCAGGTAACGATGCATCGTAAAGACCAACAGTAACAAATTCCACACTGTGATTGTATTTTGGCTGCCAGTTTATAATCTCATATTTTGCTGCTGGATCACCAAGTTGATTAAAGTAAACCTCCTCTCCTTCTTTTGTCTTGAACTTATTATTTCGAATGTGCTGCAAAATCTAAGACAAATGTGCATTATCATTTAGGTATGACAATTTGCAACAATTCAATTTATTTAGTTATTTATTAGACTACAAATGGCTATATTTGTTGATTACTGTTCTTGTAAGGCTCACCATGAATGGATCTATGTGCACACTCTTGTTGCATGTTTTGTTACATTCAAAAATATTGTGCAGAGCATGGGCCACTGCATACACTCCTTGATAAACATTATTTAAAATGGGCATGAGGGACATGTCAGAGAAGCTGTTTTTCACTCCAGTCAGATCCTCATGCCCAGTACATTCTCTTTGAATCTCCTCTGATTGTGTCTGCTTGAATTTACAGCTGAACAATGCCTCCCAGAACTCTGTAAATATCCCATTGTTGGATGAATTCAGTGGTTTTATGTCCAGTATGAACTCTTTGAGACCACTGACATGTGCTTTTGGGATAAAAAATCCTATAGCTCCATCCAGGATGTGATTTGTATCCATTGCTGCAATTTGAGAATCAAAGATCCACGACTCACTGCCAACCCACTGATACCCTGTTAAGTTTTGAATGGACAACTCATGTAAAAGTATCTCCATTTCCCGAGGAGTGAGAAAAGCAACTATCACTTTTGAAGTTGAAGTCTTGATAGTATCAATTATTTTTTGTAATTTTTCAGATGAATCTGTTCTAAGGAAAGAAACAGAATATTCCAGACAGATGCCCAGTTGCTCTGCAGTTTCTGTAAATGTTGCCATGCCATTGTTGCCATAATCATCACTGGTTCTAACAGCTCCAAGCCAGGTCCAACCAAAGTGTTTGACCAAATGAGCCAAAGCTCTGCTCTGATAGTAGTCACTGGGTATGGTTCTGAGAAATGAGGGGTACTTGGTTTTATCACTGAGACAAGCACATGTAGCAAAGTGGCTGATCTGAAAGAATAATAGTATGCACAGTACAGTATATATATTTGTAAGCAAAATTGTTAATAATTATATCAAAGCAAGAGATAAACAAAACAATATTATTTGAAATATTGTTAAAATAGAAAATAAGTATGTAAAATACAGTATTTAACAATCAGAGTATATTTTTATTTTCCAGTTGAAAAAAATGGTTATCACTTATTTTCCAAAAGCACATTTTTAGTTATAATGGTTCTACTCACCAGTGGGACATGAAAAGGTCCTAGAACAGTAGCTATTGCTGTGCTGGAGGATGAAGAGTTTTCTCCTATTATAGCCTGCACTCGCACAGGTCTTGTACATGGCTCATCAGAGACTGAAGACACATTGTGGTTATTGTTGTTCAAGGCAAGTGCAACTTTTATGCTTCTGACAATGGAACTGCAAGTGTCATAAATATTATATCCCAGAGAAATGCCTGGAAGTAGATCTGTGCTGTTGTTAATTTCCTCAATGGCAAATCGCATGGCTTGAGCAAACTGGAAGTCTCTGAAATTTAAACTTGATTCAGACAAACATAACTATAACAAAACCTTTTCTTTGAATACCTACATTGTTATGTTAAGCTACATTTAAATCAGAAATGCACAAAAACAAGCCAAGATGATTGTTATATTTTTACGTTATATTTTACCTGATGCATTCCAGTGGCAGGGGTTTATGTGTGTAAGTGTTTTCTCTGTTCTTCCAACTGCTGTGAAAGTAGAAGATTCCTCCTAACATAATGTCTCCATCTTTAGAGAGCTGAGGGATCTCAGGGTCTCCTCTCTGTTTGCACAATGACTCCTCAGACTGTGAGAAAGACACCAACAACAACAGCTGCAAAAGTGCACAAACCTGGTTTTGCCACCTCTTTGTGGACATTATGTAATCTAAAGAAGCAAGACCCGTTAATGGTATTTAATGAGCATTATTGCAACTTAATGATTTACTGGTATTTATGAATTCAGAATCAGCTGTACTCTATTTAAAAGGAAGGTTGGCTCCATCTTGCTACAAGGTGGAGCTAGAAGGGGCTTGTATTGAATTATAATAAGTAATATTTTGGTCAAATCCTCTGTTTGATTTGAAACACTTTTTATTCTAGTTCTCCATTTTATTTATTTATTTATTTTTACTTTTTGAACATTTACAGTAGTTGTATGTTTTTATTCAACAGATATGAAAAAGCCAAAACTGTTATTTACATTTAGTGACAAGAAAAGTATTTAAGGAGCTCTTCCACAAATGTACAAACAGTTTAAAATTCCTTCTACTAACATAACATCAATATAAACCATTTTATGAACAAAAAATGACATGACCTTGTGGACCACAACATAACGCATTGCTTTATTTTTTCAAGTTATCATGCTCACTAAATGGATGGATGGACAAATGTATTTCTAATTTTTCACTCCACGACAGGGAACAGAAATTAAATAAGAAGTACAGTACAACTGGTGAGATATCTTCTTCTTTAATATTATTTATTGTGTAGAGTCTTAGTCATCCAGGACATGATCAATCAACCAACCAACCAACCAACCAACCAACCAACCAACCAACCAACCAACCAACCAACCAACCAATCAATCAATCACTCAATCAATCAATCAATCAATCAATCAATCAATCAATCAATCGGTCAATCAATCAATCAATCAATTAATCAATCAATCCATTTAAATTAAAATATTATGCAGTTCAAAGCTTAGAACTTCATATTCCCCGGTTTTCCCTTGAGAATGCTCATCGCATTGAAAGTGGTGAAACATTATAAACAACAGAATGTAGGTCCTTTTTTTCCCGCTTTTCTTTTAAGCATTCAATTTTACCACTTAGAATTACTGGTGGATTCTCTCTTTTGGAGTAGTAGGACAAGGCAATATATTGAAAAGCTGGCTGTCAGACAGACACAACAATGATCATACCCTCCTTTCTCAGTCTTCTGGAATTAAATAAGTCTAACCAATTTGCATTGGTTCTGTTCTCAAATTAGAATGAGGGACAGCATGAACATTAGAGAAAGCTAAATGCTAAGCTGACAAAACAGAAAATGAAGATGAAGGGTTGACATTTGTAATACTTTCTCCTATTTCTTTCAAAGAGCCAGTTGTCAAGCTTGATGTCTAAAAAATTTGACAACACACCTATTGAGCTTATCACAAGTAGTTAGTAGATTTTTTTTTAGATGATCGTCTTGCAAACTTAAAAAAAAAAGATTTTTAGACTTTTTTCTTATTATTTTTATTCATAAATTGGCAGAATGCATACACATGAGGACCAACAATTTCTAACTAGGACTAGAGGCATTGACAAATGTGCAATAGGTAGAATTAAATGAGAATATTAACCAAGATTTTGTGATGAGAGCAAAGTTGGCCCTGAAGGTCACTGAATAAAGTTGAACTGGAGCAGAATCAGCTAAGTTCAATTTGTGGCCAGAATAATTAAACAATTGAAAACAAAAATGTAATAGAGTAGAGCCATCATCTAAAATGATCAAAACGGAATATACTGTTAATTATCATTAACTAATAATAAACAATAATAGCTTAACTTACTGCTTATCTGCAGTCAGGTTGCAAGGACAAAATGCCCAGGAAAGAAACCTAGACATCCATTTGTCCAGTGACACTACACTGGGGGACCCTGAGGCGTTCCCTGTCCAGAGAAGATACCACTATTACTCCAAGAAGTTCTGGGGCTGCCCCGATGCCTCTTACCAGTGAGAAGTGCCTGAGAAACCTTCAAAGGGAGGCATACAGAAGGCATCCTAAGCAGATATCTGAACCAACTCAACTGACTCCTTTAAATACAAAGGAGCAGTGGCTCTAATCCAAGCTCCCCTTGGATGATGGAGCTCTTCATTCTATTGCTAATGCTGAGCTTGGTCAACCTATGAAGGAAGCTCATTTTAGTTATTTATTAAGTTTATTTGATAGGGATTGACACACAATAACATAGCCAAACTGAATACAGCAGCAGTTCCATATCTGTATCAATTTTTTGGGCCACTCATATCCCTTATCTCACTGTTTAGTCATGATCCAAACTTCATGAATATTAGTCAGGGTTGGAACATATAGACATGCCATTAAACTGAGAAAATTTTCTTTCAACTCAACTCTTTCTTCATAATGACCAAACAAAGCAATGTCCTCATTACTGAAGATGAGGCCCCAATTGGTCTATCTCCCACTCCATCCCACCATAATTTGTGAACAGGACATCCAGTTAGCAAATAAAAGGCATTCTACCTGTTTCCAGTCGAGAACCATGACCTGATTTAGATAACCTGACTCTTATTGGCAGCAATATGGCTCAGTGGTTAACACTGTTGCCTCACAGCAAGAAGGTCCTGGATTCAATCCCCGATTGGACCTGGTGTCTTTCTGTGTGGAGTTTGCATGTTCTTCTCGTGCTTGCATGGATTTTCTCCAGGTACTCCCATTTCCTCCCACAAACAAAAAACATGAATGTTAGGCTTCCTTCAGGCCCAGGCCTCCCTTGCAAAATAAATATGTGATCTCAGTGGGATTTGCCTGGTCAAATAAAGCTTAATAAATAAATAAATTAGCCGAGCTGCTTCACACTTGGCTGAGAATTGTCTCCTTGCACACTGAAATTATTGGCCCAAAGATACCAACAGGACAACATAATCTTTATAAAGCAGCAATGAAACCCTGAACTTCCCAAAACACAAACCCTCCTCTTCATGACTGTGCCTTGACATCCTGTCCATGTACACTACAAACAGAACCAGAGACAAGGGACTGCCCTAGTGGTGTCCAACTCACAATGAGTGATAGCTCAACTTTGTGCCAAGAGTGCAAACACAGCTCCTGCTTTGGTTATACAGGGACCAGATAGCCCTTAAAAGCAACACAGCCAACCCATACTCCTTCAGCACCCTCTATAAAATGCTTTAGAGAACACAGTTGTAAGCCTTCTCCAAGTCCAAAAAAACACATGCAGATTGGAGAGGCAAGTTTCAAGGACCTCCTTCACAAATCTGCAAGGATGAAGATCTGATCCACTCTTCCACAACCAGGACGAAGCCACACTGCTCCTCCTGAATATGGGAATTGACAATCAGTTGGAGCTTCCCTTCTAACACTAACCTTTCCTGAGGAAGGTGAGAAGTGTGATCATTCAATAGTTAAAACACACTCTACCATCCTCCTTTTTCAAACTGGGAACCACCACTATGATCTGCCACCCCACAGGCATTGTCCTAGTCCTCCATGTGAGACTGAAGAGACATGTCAACCATAACAGTCCCACAACATTCGCATATTTCAGCATCTTGGGATGAATCTCATCCAACCCTGGTGCATGGCCACAGAGGACCTTTTTTGACTACCTCAGTGGCCTCTGCCATGGTAATGGACTCATCTTCCCCTGAGTCTTCAGACTGCCTCCTGAAAAGAGGACATGACATATTAAGGCTATCCTCAAAGTTCTCTTTTCAGTGCTCAACAATATCACCAATCCAGGTTGGCAGTTCTCCATCCAAACCACGCAATGCCTGGGACAGAACCTCCTTTCATTTTCTGAGTCTCCAAACACTTTGCCAGAACTTCCTTGTGACCAAACAAAGATCTTTGTCCAAGGCCTCCTCAAATTCCTCCCATGCCCAAGTATTTACCCAACTGGTGGTCGCAGATGAAAACTTGAGTGCTTCTGGCCACCCAGTACCTGTCAGCTGGTTAAGGAGTTCTCCAGGACAGTCAAGCCCTGAAGGCACAAAAGACAGACAGGCCACAAATCCTGAAGGTCACATCTGAAATAAAGGCTCTGAACATGGTCACACAAACAGAGGGCTTCACCAGACTTTCCAAGTTCACTCTCACTGTGTGTTTGGGTTTACTAGGTCTGCCAGTAGCCTCTCTTGCTACCAGCTCCAACTTACCCCCTAGTTGTGATCAGTCAAGAGCTCAGCCCCTCTCTTCACACAAGTGAACAAGTCATAGGATCACAAGTCTGATGATATGATTGCAAAATCAAATTATCAACCTTTGGCCAAAGGCTGCCTGGTACGAAGTTCCAACTACCGTACATCCAAACATGGTGTTCATTTTGAACAGTCCATGCCTAGAGCAGAAGTCCAATAGCAAAATACAATTTGAGTTCAGTTCAGAGTGGCTGTTCCTCCCGATTGCCCCCTTCTAGGAGTTGGGTTCCAGAGACCAAGCTTTGCATAGAGGTGAGCACAACTATACTAAGATGGTATCACTCAACAAGACACAAGCTCTGGATTCTTACCCACCAGTGGGGTGACATACCATGTCCTTAGAGCTAGTTTATGCCACCAAGGTGGCTAGGGACCCTACCTTGTCTGACATGTCCTCCTTGAAGGCGGTGGGCCCCACATGTAGGTGCCATCCTGTCTTTCATTCTAGGATCGGCTGAGCACCAAGTGCCGAGGCTTGACCACCAAGCACAACCCTGTGTTGTCTGGGGCTTATGCCCTAGGTAAAACAAACAATATAGTCCCCATGTCATTCTGAGAAGAAGTAAGATATGAATTCAAAAATAAAATTTCATGTGTTTTCCACCACACACATAATAAGACAGTTTTTTAATGCAAAATAGTTAACAAATTAATCTGTCAATATTACAACATTCATATTATTTCATATTACAATAATTTGTCCTTTCAGTATAATTTTTGTTGGCCCTTCTCCATCATGTTCTTTTTTGTATTTTTTTCTGGTTTCATCAACATGATGTAACATTTTGGAAGGAAGATACAAATCAGAAGTCCAAAACTGGAAGCCAGAATGGCAAAGATTTCTACAGCAACACTAAATTTTCCAGGAGAGCTGACATATGCTGGGATAAAAGTGATCCAAACTGCACAAAATATCAGCATGCTGAAGGTGATAAATTTTGCTTCGTTAAAATTATCGGGCAGCTTCCGAGCAAGGAAAGCAAAAACAAAACACAATATGGCAAGAAGTCCAATGTATCCAAGCACAGACCAGAAGCCTACAGCTGAGCCCAGAGCACACTCCAAGATGATTTTATCTTTGAATGTTTTCAAGTTCTTGGATGGATAAGGAGGAGAAATTGTTAACCAGAGAATACAGATTATCACTTGAATAAATGTGAAACACAGAACACAGAGTCTCTGCTGTGTAGGCCCAAATAGTTTCATCACATTAGTGCCTGGAAGTGTAGCTTTAAACGCCATCAAAACCACCATTGTTTTCCCCAAAACACAGGAGACACAGAGGACAAATGCAATGCCAAAAGCAGTATGACGGAGCATACAGGACCACTTAGAAGGATGTCCAATGAAGGTCAGGGAGCAGAGGAAACATAGAGTCAAAGAGAAAAGCAGCAAGAAGCTCAATTCAGAATTATTTGCTCTGACAAGAGGAGTTTTCCTGTATCTGAAGAAAATGACAGCTACAGCAGCAGTCATACATGTTCCAAATAAAGAGGCTATGGTGAGAAGTATTCCCATGATTTCTTCATATGATAGAAACTCTGCCTCCTTTGTCACACAGGCATCTCCTCTCTCGTTGGACCAGAATTCAGAGGCACATCTCTCACAGGTGACTGAATCTGTGAATTCATAATAAAGTTTAGGTTGGTCTCCATTTTACATTTTGTTCCATAGTTTAACTCAAGCATCACTACATGACAGTGTGATTTGTATTGCTCTGGGATGCATATATATAACTGAGTGAAATGAAACATTTGGAAAAAATATGACATTTTTGTTTCAATTTTGCAATTTGTTAGTGTGTCAACTTTTTTATATTGATATATGAACTTGATATATGAAATATGAAAAAAAAATAGCAGGTTTGTCAAAAATATCCTCAATTTAAAAAAAATATATATAGTCTATGAAATTGCATTTGGATTTTGGAAGGAAGCCAATTTTAGTAAGTAGCAAATGCAACTCCTACAACGAAAAACCAAAACACGCAAGACCTGAACCAGGCACCTTACTGCTGGTAGGTAATACAACTTAACATCTGTTTTGCGGCAATAAATTAATAAACAGAAAATAAACAACAATTCATCCCCATTAAACTCATATTGGACAGTATTGTATAATACTGTAATACTGGACTTTTTTTTGATTGGGGGGGTGGGGGGCTGTGATGGACTTGCGACATGTCCAGGGTGTACCTCACCTCTCACAATGATTGTTGGACATAGGGCACTGGCGATACGATAACCCAAAAAGGAAGAAGCAAGTACAGATAATGGATGGATGGACTTTTGGGGTAAATTGTCCATTGGATGGTCTATCAGCACATCTTTAGATAAGCTGGAAGATGAGCTCAAATTTTTGCAAAGCTGCTGAATCCCTGATAGGACAAACCAGTTAAGGTCTATAATCTTCAAAAGGATTAGGAATAATTTGAGAAGTCTGAATAGTGAAAATAAATGATACAGCCCTGCTATGAATACGACATTTTTTGGAACTCCAAATCGTGTCAGCCTTCAGTTCTTTAAAATAAGGCTAAACTTATTGTGGAAAAACTAACAACTACATCTGAAGTTCAGTGAATGCCATCCATCCATTATCTTTACACACTTCTTCCTTTTCAGGTCGTGGGGTCTCTGGTGCCCATGTCCAGCCATCACTGTGTGAGAGGTGGGGGACACCCTGGACAGGTCTCAAGTCCATCACATGACACATAGAGACAAACAACCATCCGCTCTCTCACTCACACCTAGAGACATTTTAGATTTACCAATTAGCCTAACAGGCATGTTTTTGGTGTGGGAGAAAACTGGAGTACCTGGAGAAAACCATTGCATGCATAGAGAGACCAGGCAAACTCCACCCAGAAAAGCACCCAGACTAGGATTTGAACCGAGGCAACCTACTCGCCGAAAGGCAGCAGCTCTACCAACTGTGCCACCGTGCTGCCTTCATTCAGGCCTTCACTGAATGCCTCGTGCAGTATTTAGTAATGCCCATAAGGGAAAGTTTGTTTAAACAGGGATTTCCCTTAATTAAAATAATTAAAAAAAAAGTCAACTTGGCCTCTTTGTCAATTTTTATTACTCATGAACATAATCTGATAACATCAACATGACACAATCCCATTTTAACTTTTATCTCACCGTGAGCTTTCGCTTTTAAAAATATTTTAGTTTGAAAAGTTGTATGGTTTGATGGAATTTTTTTGACTAAATAAATTGTGGATCAATCAAAACACACTTCATAAGCAGAATAAAATTATGATAATTTCACTGTTATTACAGGCATAATGTTCTATTAAATATTTTTTATAACCTGTAACGTTGCTCATTTCTCCTTCTGCACATCTTATACAGTCATAACAGCAAACAGGTTTTCCCTTCTGGAGAACTTTACGTGTTCCTGGAGGACACTTCTCACTGCAGACTGACACAGGAACCTGCAAGAACAGAAGTAATATTGTACACTCACACACATCTATATATACCATCATATAAATCTTATGAATACAATCTGGAGTTAACCTGTTTCAAAATGATTACCACAGCTAATTAACCTTGACTAACACAAAAATGGCTATCCCTACATGATTTTTTTACAGAAACTGAGTTAAACACTGGTGTGATTATACATCAGTCATCCACAGAACAAAAATGAGTGCTAAAGACTTGTACAAGAACTATGTTGAAAACTTTGGCACTATATGTATGTTAGCAAAATATTTAATGGACTAGATATTAAATTTTACTAAATCTCCTATAAAGGAGATTTTCCTATCATGTAATTTATTATAAAGGATGTCTACAAATGATAACCATTTTGGATGTGACCAAATTTGACATGGCTAATATTAAATATGTTGCTGGCAACTGTGGAGCAGCAGTAGGTCATCTTGGTACCAGAAAGCCACAGATTCGACTGCACCATTTCTAAATGTTGCAGTGTTTTTTGAGCAAGGCACATAATCCATTGCTGCTTGCCAGGTTCTTTGTTAGCTGCCTACTGCTCCAGAACATCTGACATGTATAACAGGTTAAGTGCAGAGGACAAATGTTGTGTGTACATGCAGTGATGACAACACATATACCTGCACTTTGAATAGTTCAGAATGGCTCAATTTCAGTCCAGTTTACAGATATTGAGCTAAAATTTGATGTGGTGATTAAAAGCGGTTAAACACTGTTATTATACAAATAAAAAT
>JARVGQ010069896.1:0-10346 GCA_031762355.1 Hypsolebias martinsi | reverse complement strand
GACCTCTGTAACTGCAAACAAAGACTACTGTACCAAATATTAACATTGATTTTCACAGGTGTTCAAATACTTATTTGAAGCAGTCACACAAATAAATTGTTTTTAAAAAATCACACATTTTCATCACTGCAGTTTTGTAAAATAAAATAAATAAATAGTACCTGATACTCTATGTTGACCCCTATTACCTCCTGCAGTTGTGGAGAATTGTACCCAGGTTTCACCACGCATGGACAAAAGCCCCTTAATCAGGTATAAAGTGACAACAAGCTAAAATGTACATTGACTGACACTTCCAAAAAAGAGTCCATTGTAAGATATGTATTTGACACATTACAAAATCAAATCTTTTACAATGACAAGCACAAGACAAACAACACCATACACAATTTGCAATTTCAAGATCCTTTCTAGACTTTACCAATGCTTCAGTGCTAATATGGAGGCTAACTAAAGCTAGCTCACCTCTGGAGGAAGCACCCAGGGCTGAGGTTCGTTACCTCCCTCAGGATCTGCATGTCCATGACCTGAACCACGTTGACGATCATACGGGGAACCTGAAGAACAGTACAGATATTTGGTTTGTAGTAAAATATTTGAGTACATGCAGAGTACCTATTGTTTCTTATTATTTTACCTCATCCATAAGCATTTCCAGAGAGAGATTGATAAAGTGAATGTAGTTGTCTGCTGAAAATAAAGCCTAGAAAACAAGAAAGTTAAGCATTGCAGGCCAAGTTTAAAGCCTTTTAGCTTATCATACTTTGTGCAAAAGAGAAAACTAACCTTTTTTTTGCAGTAACCACAGATGTCATTCATGCCTATAAGAATAGTCAGAAGCTTCCAGTCCTCCTCAAAATTCAGTCCCTAAAATGACATAAATAATTCTAAATCTGTATAAAAGATGGTCATATAACTGTTTTGTTGAACAGCTTCTGTACCTTATGACGTCTCAGTTTTCCAATCAAACGTTGTGTCTGTTTTGGGAGATTGCTATAAAATAAGGAATAATGCCTTTAGAGGTGCTATGTGCAAATAAAACAAACTTACTTGTTAGAATTTTGGAAAATTGCAATGCGTTAAAGATAAATGATCAATGGTAAATGGACTGTGCATGTATAGCATTTTTCTATCAAATCAAGAAGCACTTTACAACACAATCTATGCCCTCATTAACCTCCACACACATTCATACAGTGCTCTACTAGATCTCCACCACGCTAACTGAACAAATCATTCTATTGACTAATCAGTGCTTTTATATCACATTCATACACCAATGGGACAAACATCGGAGGCAACGAGGGGATCAGTGTCACTCCCAGGGACACTTCAGCATGGGACTGCTTGTGGAATCGACCCCCCACCTCTCCCATTGGAGGACGACTGCTCTAACCACTCAGCCACAAAGACAGAGCAAAGCTTGAAAATCCAATTTCTTTAACAGTGGTTTTTATTAAATCTTCTTCATTGCTGGTTTTTATTACTGTTTATTAGAGAAAGAGGCTCTTACGAAGCTACTGCTCCAGCCACAGACAGATTTAAACCTGCGATCTTGGCATTAATAGTCTTCATAAAAGGGACAGTCATTCCAGAAGAAGCACCAATAAGACTGGGATTGAATAACTTGAAAATATCTGAAACAGATGATGAGATGGATTAAAGAATGCACAGGTTTATTTTTACTTGTAACAAAGAGTAATGAATATCTTACTTGGCAAAGTTATGGCATCTTGATATGTCTTGTGGCCTCCAGAACTTCAATTTGAGACATTTTATATTAGTAATCTGTTTTTTCATGGCATGTATCTTTAAAGTTAAACTTAATTAGAACAATCTCTAACCCCTTACAGCAGACTTCACTGAAAGGTTTACTGTTTCACTTTCCGAATAATCTTACCTCCATGACACATGACGAAACTCTACAAGGAGCCCTAACGGAGTGCTAGCAAGAGCACCATTTGCTGCCTGGAGAGGAAAAAAAATCTTAATTTGATCATTTTTATTTACCACAAGGTTTGTGTTACGTGTTACATTTGACAATAATTAGCAATACATTATGATAAATACAAGATAACCAATGCTGCAGAGAGAAATTACATAAAAAACAAACACTTACTGTCAAAGAATCCCCCAACGCAGCAACGACTTTAATGTCTGCTGGCTTTACAAACTCAACTAAACCAAATTTTTGAAAGGAAACAGACACAGAAAGTGAAAATCATTCACAATGAAACTCCAGTTCTTGGACCATAGATTAGATTTGTGGAAACTGGACAGACCTGAAGTGGGAACAGAACGAGAAGGGCTCATGTCTGGACACTGGAACAAAGGATGTCTTTTGAGTGCAGTCCAAGTTTTTTTTTTTTTTTCAGAACATTTCAATAAGACAAATGGTACTCTGTCAGTCAAACAAATACTATTTTATTTTCTCTCGTATGTAATTATTCAGGGGGGAAAGTGAATTATTAACTTTATCCAAACCATCAACATATTTTCTAGATTCTATCCCTACCAAACTTTTCAAAGTATTCCCCTTTGAGCAATACCATTAATTTATATTTATATTTATTGTTCTATATATTAAATCTCCCAATCATTAAAAATATTAATAATAATAATAATCTGGAAAAGTAGTTGCAAAGTAATTGTGTGAGAATTGGGAAAGAATTAAACTGTTTGTAAAGCTTGAGGTGAGCTGAAGTGCCAGGATGACACATATGCAGCTGGACATGTCTCTGGAGGAAGTGGAATGTGATGTGTCTGTCTTAGCTGTTGATCGAAGACGCCAAAACTGCATATAACTGGATTTATGATAACAAGTTTCCTGTTTTTGGAATTGCCTGGTTACTGGTTGATCAACATACAAAGAAGACGGCTGCAGCTAATCTTGTCTGGTCAGGCTGCCGCCTATGTGAAGGTTTGCTCCGTGTCTCGTGCACCCAGACTCTAGTGCTTAGTGGACTGGATCGCAAACTGGATGTGATTTGTGAGAATCGCAGACCATACGTGGCCCCTAGGACTAGCTGGCAGGATGGATCAGATCTCGGGGAATATTCTCAGGCACGGATCAGTGGTGTGTCCACTTTATTTGGACCTTTCTGAATCTATGTGAGACCAGCAAAGACTCAAGGCAGATAACATTCAGTAAAGTTCTGTCTGTCTCCAAAACAAACGTTGTTTATCTGAATTTGGCTCCCTCAGCTGGCCTTGCAGGCCTTATCTCAATTCACCTGGAGGCTCTGTAATCTGATGCTCTGCCCCCCTCCCTCCCTTCGAGGATTTCCACTGATCAACCAGAGTGAACCAGCTGAATAAACATTCTGTCATCATTTCAGGACTCTTGGATTCTCTCTGGTGTGGTCCTTGGCCATTCTCCGACACCCCTCAGTAATGTTTACGGATCTCACCTGAGAGAACTGCTGATTGTTCCATCTTTAGCAGAACTCTCAAAGTGTCTCCAGGAGCATCCTTGGGTACTCTCACCAGTCTTGTTCCCCCCCCCCCCACACACACACACACGGAATGTTCTACGTCACCATGTGCTTGTCTATGCGGGGTATTTTTTATTTATTTTTTTCATTATCAAGGTCTTTCTTCTCAGCCAAGAGAAAGAGTTTAATAGAATTTTTTTTTTGCCTCCAGTTTCCTACTTGTTCCGTTTCACTACTTTTTTGTATGTCTAAACAGATCTCACTTGTAAATGAGTCTGCGAGGCTCACTGTGATTTATCTGTCTAAATAAAGGTTGAATTAATTAAAAAAGTGAGCATTGGAAAATAATTAAACTGATTGTAAAGCTTGAGGCAGGAAGTAGAGCTCAACACTAGAGGAAGAGAGATCATCTTCCAGATGAGGATGGAACCGGCTCTGCAGCATGCCAAATTATCCTTGGGCATGTCTGAAAGGCGTCCGTGGGCCAGACATATTTATATTTTGGACCTAACGGCACAGTATTTGAGCTGTCTGCAGTACTGATCACTGCCAATTAGGCAATATGGTAAATGAAAGCAGGCGGTGACCAGTCCTGTCCTGTGACTGCAAATACAGGTCCTTCTAAAAAATTAGCATATTGTGATAAAGGCCATTTATGGGGCGGCCGTGATGCAGTGGAAGTGGCAGCCGACCCCCGATCGGAAGGTTGGAGGTTCGAATCCCGAGTTCCCACACTATGTGTCGTTGTGTCCCTGGGCAAGACTCAACCCCGAGTTGCTCCCGGTGGGACTGGCTGGTGCCTTGCATGGCAGACTACCGCCACCGGTGTATGAATGTGTGTATGAATGGGTGAATGGCTGGTGCTGTAAAACGCCTTGGGGCCCCTCATAGGGGGCTGAAAGGCGCTATATAAGTAAGCTCCATTTACCATTTACCATTAATGAAAAACAACAACCCTAATCAGCAGGAATTACAGCCAGAGGAACGGTCCACTGAAAAAAAATGAAGATTTGTTCTTCATACCCAAACGTAACTATACATTTTTAACATTTCTAATATTTCTTAATAGTAAATGTCTGTAGAAAAAAATGCTTACAGACATATAGACATGCTTACATCATAAAACTGAATGAATTTGATCATTTCAAAGACCTAACAGCACAATGCATAGAGTTAATTACCAAACTGCATTGGTTTACATCTGCTCACATGCAGTTACATTGCGCACATGCATGTTTCAAAATGTGTACTTATCGGGTATTGTTTCGTAGTATTTATTTTGTGTGGAGAGCATGGGTTAGTTGTTGCAGGTGAATGGAGAGGGAGCTGCGGGAATAGGACAAGTGTTCTGTTTTCTGAAGTTTGGCTCCAGTAACATTTGTAATAAGACGCTGGAGATTTTTAACAGTCTGTGGGGTACGTGGCATCTACTGTGTTGTGATCTGCTTGGGAGGAGTACCAGAGATGCTAACAGGCTCAGTAAACTTGTATAAAAGCAGGAAAAAATGGGCAGAACTTGTGAGACATTTGAGGGACAAAAAGTCACGGACAACCAAATCCCATCCCCTTTATGACACCCCACAAAGGCAGTGAAGCTTCTTTTCCAACAGACAAACTCAGCTCTGCTACCACAGAGGAAATCAATCCTGCCATTGGCAATTTCACTTAACAATGAAGCCCTGCAAAGTTGCACAGCAGCTTCTGTGTCAAGGTCTGGAGCAGTGGTTGAAGCCAAGTGCAGGCAGGACTCGAAGACTCAGAGAATGAATGAATAAAAATTGTTTATTAACAAAAACAAAAGGACTGTCGTGGCAGCAAAACATACTTTTTCTAGAGAACATGTGGAGAACACGAGGAGCCAGACAAGACATCATCAAACAATGACCAGCTGACAAGGAGTGAAGAACGCAGACTTAAACACACACACACAAACACACACACACACACGCACGCAAGCTCTTTGGAATGGAGAGCGAAACGTCTTCCTACTACAAATAAAGTCCAGTTGTTTCTGTATTGAACCTTTTTTGATTGGACAAATCAATACATCTTGTAATTTTACCACAATTACTACTGATCTGCTCTAATTTAAGTAATTAATCCAATAATCTCTGGAGCGGAGAGGTACTGGACAAAAGTCCTGAAAAATTCCCACTTCATGTTTGGTTGTATTCTGGCTGCTCAGTGTACACAAAACACCTTCCAAAGGCCGGGGGCCAACAGATAACAACACTTACTAATTCCTTCCACCTAACATTTCAGCCTGAGGGAGGAGATCCTCTGTGATGTGAACAGTTCACAGCAGGCTGACCCTCCACACAAACAGCACGTGCTTTTCCCACAACAGCTTGCCACTAAAATTATTTACAGAAACGGTTTCTTCGGGATCTGACAGGAAATAATCAAATCACAACTCTAAAGAAAGAAGCAGTGGAGCCCATCAGTAAATCTTCACTCAGGGCAAACAAAAAAACTTCTTAAGTTTTTGTTTTTAAATCTACCATGCGCTGCAGCACCAGCGTTAAAGAGTTAAATCTGGCTAACCCTGACAACTGATAACTCATTAATTCTCTCTCATGAATAAAAGACTACATATGTGTTGTAAATTTGAGTGTTTATATGTTTAATAGCCAGAGAGAAAGGTTAAGTGTCAAAACTGTTTTTTTGTTGTTGCAGAGGCTTTTTTCTGTGGCTGGAGTACACTCCTGCTGGTTGAACTGCACTGACGAACATTCTTAAAACATGGGCTGTCAATTTATTCTAATAAGGTTTAATGCAAGGAGAAAACACTCTACAGAATATGTACACGTGCATGCACTCCACAATGCACAACCAGCAGACGCCAAAATTTTGTCATTGAGGTGAAAAACTACTTTTTGTTTTTGTTTTCAGTGAAGTAGCTAAAGTATGACCAATAGCTCCTTCTGTGTAAACCAGTCATTCACTGATAAAGAGAGAGTTGTTTAAGGGTGCCATACAAGACCTGCTTAGGCTTATTACTCATTTATAAATCAGAAAGCAGCAAAGTTAAGGCGTCCCCCCACCTACTCAGCCTACATGGCTGGATCACAACAAATGAGACAAATTTCCTTTAGTGTGAAGTCATTCAGGGTTTGTAGCATTTCATGAAAACAACATTTCGTGAGGTTTCCCAAGTAACTCCAGAAACTTCAGGAGATATTTCAGTCACACTCTGTTGTTGTAGGTCATAGGAGAAGGGGCGAGTCACATTCAGAGATTACACTAAGGATATTGTAGCCTACAGTATAAGTAATCCATCCATCCATCCATCATCTTTACAGTTTCTTCCTTTTCAGGTTGCGGGGGTCACTGGTGCTCATATCCAAAATTCACTGTGTGAGAGGTGGGGGACACCCAGGACAGGTCTCCAGTCCATCACAGGGACACATAGAGACAAACGAGACAAACAAACATTCTCTCTCTCACCTAGAGACAATTTAGAGTCACCAATCAGTCTAACATGCATGTTTTTGGTCTGTGGGAGGAAACTGGAGTGCCCGGACAAAGCCCACGCTGCACGGAGAGAACATGCAAACTCCACTCAGAAAGGCCCCAGGACCGGGATTTGAACCGGCAACCTTCTTGCTGAGAGGCAGCAGCTCTATCAGTTGCACCACCGTGCTGCCCCAGTAAATCAAATGTTAATAAATAAAAGGTTGCTTCCCTAAAAGCAAGTTGTGATGCTCCAGATAATAAAGACACGGTTCTAACGTGCAAACTAAATCTGCGTAATTATTCTCACTGCCAGAAGGGGGAGGTAAAAATGTTGCAGAGCAAGTTTTTGATCTGCACTGATGAGGAAAGCAACATGAATACAGATTTCCTTCTACTTCAGGCTCTGTTTTCCCACCCACCATGGTCTACATCAGCTTGTCTCAGAGCAAGCATCAGTAAGGATGAATTAGTTGAGGAAGTGGAATTTTCTTTTGACCTTGAACTGTGTCTGTTGTTGTCATCTTGAGTTGAAGTGGGAGAAACGGGCTGCACGTTTGGTCGTGACAGAAAACATTAGTTTTCTTCATAAATGCTCCTCGGAGCTTCATGCATCGTGGCTGTCTGCCTCCAGCCTCCACCACCACCCTGCTAATGAATCATATGTTAATGAGCATCACTGCTGCGGAGGCATCTGTACACGTTGTGATCTGCTGGCGTTTCTTAAACTCCGTCCTGCTTTCCTCCCTTTTGTTTTGCTCTGTTGTCTCTGTCTGGGAGACGAGTGCAACGCAGCGCTTCATAAAACATACAGAAGCTGAGAGCTAACTGGGTTATTCAGATGAAAGCATCGATCATAAAAGACAAAGCAGCTACTGTTGCTTGTATTTGACAAAGTTATTTCTTTATGCTTGTGTACTTTCAAGTTATCAATGTCTCCGTCTTTGTTGTTTTTTCCTCTCCTTCCAGTCTAGTTTGTTTTTGTCACTTAATCTCCAGCTCCTCTTGAAATCCTTGATGTCACTGACACTGTAGTTTCTCCTTCACCCTCTTCATCTCTTTTTAAAGGATTATATTTACATTATTTTTTTGTGTACATCCAAAAATAATAAAACAAAACCTGTGAATATGTGCCTACGGGTAAAGTTTTAACAACAACATTTATGCCAGAGGAGGAGTAAGAAGATGTCAATATGCTACATTAAAATTTATGAATTTCATTATCATTTTTAAACATAATAGCCAACATCTGATAACTCTCAATCAGGTCATCTGGACAGTTTCTTTTTTAGTAGAAACGTTTCACCCTCACTCCAGAGGGCTTCAATTGAAGCCCTCTGGAGAGATGACCTGATTGAGAGTTATCAGATTTGACACCTGGATTACTGAGCATGAACTTTCTTCTTATAATAGCCAACAGCTACAAAACAGCAAATGGTTTGCAGGTTAATACATACACATAAATAAGCATTTATCATAATTTATTACTGATACATTTTCTGCAAACTGGTTAGAGACTTGCAGCTACACAAGATATTTTCTTACACATACTCATTCTTTCTTACCACGGACAACTGTTGAGACAATGTGTACTTCATGCATTCATCGTGCGTCATCTGTTTCTACTTAATGGAGATTTAGACATTATATTCTGTTCTATGTACTGACTGTGACTAGTTGCCAAGATGGCCATGCTCAGCCGAGCAGCAGCTTCACAGTAGAGTTGCATTCGGGCCCAAAAAATCTGATCCGACTCGGCCCCAGTCCATAGCCATCATCACCAAACCCCACCCGACCCGACGAATTAACAGTAATTACAGGTCAAACCTGAAACATTTGACATTTTAAATTAAGCTTTGACTGCTTAGGGTTATTAATGGTTGGCGGACATGTAGACCGCTGTAAAGTTAGTTTTACGTTGGACGTTGGACATTCAAGCTCTGTGGCTTCAGCGATGTGTTCCCCTCGTTCAAGCACGGCTGACTGAAATCAGACTGTCTGCATCGGATCAAACCAGAGGAACACACCGCTGAAGCCACGGAGCGCAATGTCCAACGTTCAATGGAAAACTCATTTTACTGCGGTGACACACAGCTGAATAAAATGGGCAGAAGATCGGAGCTAAGGGGGTGTCTGTCCTTTCATGACCATCAGAGCACATTAAAACCCTGTTTCTGCCTGAATTCTGATTTATTCAGACACGGACCGCTCTAACACGCCTGCTTCACCTGTTTGGGTCCTCAGCCGCGTGCGTCCGTTGAGTGCAGTGGCTGAATGAACGTCCATTTGGGCGATGGATCGCTGCCTGGCTGTATAGTTCCATCTGAAGTTTAACTGAACATTTTATCTCTTTCAATGCCGCTCAGCTCGCGATGAAATAACTGCGTGCAGCTGGTGAAGTATGGCAAGCCATGTTGCCATGTAAGTGGCTCACAGCTGAGCCGCTGATGCAATCAAAAGCCTGACACCGACTTGGCCCACCCATCCAGCGCATTTTAATGGCCTGGCCCACCCCTAATTCTGGTCGAGCCGGGCTTTGGGTCCGGGTTAGAAATGACAGCTCTACTACACAGGCTCCCGGTGAACTCAATCTTTTTATGTTCCTGTTGCTTTCGTTTTAACTTCTTTTTTTTTGGCACCTACAATGTACATCCATGGTACAGCTATGACCGCGACACACTTGTGGAGTTTTCTGTGTCGCTGCCTTGCCATCGTGCCATTGTGCCAACCTGCCATTGTGGTTCAGTTCTTCCAGCCTCAGGCTGAGGCCTGTCATGGCGGCTGTCTCCATGATCCTCCATTTGTCTGCATGGACCGAACTCTATGGACCCGTTCGGTTCGCGGCGAAACCTTGGATATTCTCTGTCTGCCGAACCCAGTTCTAGAGGGCAGTCTGGGAGGCAGTTGCTGTGGTCCAGTATCATCAAGCTGCTGACGGGATCTGCTAACAAGACCTGCTAACAATGCTATTAAGACCACGTGGCTAACCAAACCACACCGCTAATAGTATCATGCTGCAAATGCACCAGGTGAGTCACATTTTCAGTGTCTCGCCTTTAAATGCTGAGCTCTCCTGTGTGTCAGTAGGGGAGTGTTAAGTGTCATGCTGCACCTTTACATTCAGCTCCTAGTGCCCTTGCCTTCTGAGTTATTTCTACATTCTGTAAGTAGTCACTGCCCCGTCAGCCTGTTTTTGTAAATAAATAACTTTTTTGTGATCTCACTGGAGTCCTGCTTGCATTTGGGTTTCACTCTCCGAATTTAACATGCTTAAGGACCCATAGTGGGGCAAATGAGGGTGGAGGCAGGTGTGGGTGTTTCACCTTTTCAACCCATGTTGCCATGTCGTTCACTTCAACACTTGCTCTTTTCAAGGGCGGATGTCTCCTCTCGGTCTCCACTTTGCTTTTTGCTTTGTCTTGTCTGTGAAACTGTCTGAGAGCCTCTCTTCTACAAAAT
>JARVGQ010069862.1:0-10350 GCA_031762355.1 Hypsolebias martinsi | reverse complement strand
GAACGGGTTTGCGGCGCAGTATAATGAGTTTCGACTTACATCAAATTCGAGTTAAGAACGGTTTGTAGGTACGGAACTCGTTCGTAAGTTGAGGACTACCTGTATACTAGTTAGAACTAGTAAATAATAACCCTTCCAGTTTATCCCCTCTGCTTGTTAAAAACATTTAATTAAAAAGGCTTTATTACCATGCTAACCTGTTTTACTGAAACCACTAGCGTGTTATAGCTACTAGCTAAGCTAATGGTTTCCACTAGTTAGTGGACAACGCTGGTGAGTTGAACTACTCAGCATTTCTCTTTAACTAAAAATATTTCAGAAAAAAAAAGTTTGATTTTTAATTTTTTTTTTAACAGCTAGTTAAAGCTACTAGCTAACAGTTTTAAACAGATAGGTGGACCAGCTATAGGTACATTATTTTGAATTTTCTATTTTTTTTCCTTCCACTGTTTAATTATAAATAGTCAAGAAAAATAAATTAAAATTTTCATAAAAATACCTGTACACTTTTAAGTTTTTTAGCGGCTAGCTAAAGCTCCTGGGTAGTTGGAACAATTAGCTAACAATCTCAAAAAGGTAGATAGAAGTGCTAGGTAACTAATCTAGTTAGCTTTACTTCCAATTTGTTTCCAATAAATGTTTCATAGAATAAAATAAAAACATTAACACCACTGGGTTTATATTTCAGTTTGCAAGCTGAAACTGCTAGTTAATGGTTTCAGTTAAGTGGCTAGAAAAGCTGGCTAGTTCATTTGCCTATTACCCTGTAGTTACTTCTGCTTGATACCTGTCAATAGTAAATAAAATCAAAACATAATTATTTGAAACAAATTTGTTTTTGGTTCTTTTGTTTTTACTAGTTAGCTAAAACTTTGAGCTAGTGGCTATTAGCTCACATTAGCTTTTAGTTTTTTGAATCCGTCCAGAGGACCTGACTTAACTTTTTTTTTAGCTTTTTCTACCTGGATTATTGAGCATGCATCAGGATATTAGCTCACTGTTTCAAACAGGTTCTTGAAAGTACTACATAACTTATATAGTCAGCTTTTTATTTTTCTTACCACTAAATGTTTATTTATAAAAATGTGTTAACTAGCTTCTTGTGTTGTTTTTACTAGTTAGCTGGAACTACTAGCTAAAGGTTTTAAGAAAAAGCAGTTTCTTCTGCTCGTTTACTATAAATCTTCTTTCAGGTGGTCACCTTCTTCAGGGGCCGCCACAGTGAACTGTTGCACAAAGACAACAATTGTTTTTACGCCAGACGTCCTAGCGCAACCACAGACCACCGAGCTACCACAGCCCTCTGTGTGGAGCAGAGAGCTGCCATCTTGGGTGCCCGGGGGAACAGATGGACCTTGCTCAAGGGCTTAGAGTGGGGCAAACGCAGGTGGAGGCATGTGAGAGTGTTTCACTTTTCCCATCCACATTTTGATGTTGTCGGTCCAGGGAGTTGAACCGGTGACCTTCCGATCACAGGCTCACTTTCTCTAACCTCTGCACCACCACTCTCCACACACTCCCCCCGCTTGTTAACTATAAATATTGTAATAAATAAAATCTTTTGCACATTAGGTTAATTTATTACTAGCTAGTTGAAACTACAAACCAATAGGTTCAACTGGCTAGTTGGAACTCTAGGTAGTCTGAGTGAACTAGCCGGCCTTTTAATAATAATTAACTATACATTCGATAAAATCATTAACTCTTTTTAGGATGAACACATTAGGTTTGTATTTTACGTACACATTTTCAAATGATAGTGTTTTAAACATCTTAATAATTCCACGCAGTGCTCTGGTATATCAAAACAAAACGCTGTTTAGACGAGCATCCTGTCCTAATCTTTGCAGATGACGATGTGGTGTAAAGGTTGGAATTTCACTATACAGTATAAACTTTAATAAACAAGCCGCTTGTTTGAAAACATAAAGCCAGAAACATCCAGCTCATTAGCAGGAAAAAGTGGTCAAACCAGACCACTTATATTTAACACAACAAACCCAGACATTAGCTGCATTAAACATAATTAAAAGCGGTTAATGAATGAACAGTTCGGGTCTTTATGAGTGACTGCTCCGTGTTTCACTGCTTTCATGTTACAGTATGTGGTTTTATGGCTTTCACTCTGCTTTTATGTCGGGCTGCACTATGTGATTTTACAGGCTTTACCTGCAGTTTAATCCCACTTTATTATATTACTACAGGCTATTCATGTGTTTGTCTTCACTCTTTGATTTAAGGTATGGCGCTAATAAAAAAGTAGATTTTATAGAATGTTATGTTAGTCATAACAAAAACTTGAACGTGTTCGAGATGAATCCATTTCAATCTTATACCTTTTTTAGGAAGCCCATAATATTTATTTCAGGAACTTTAATGGTTTGGGAGTTTTTCTGGCCTACATGTCCTTTTATGTAGGTGAAGTCCGGTGATTTATTGGTGACACCAATATGTCAAACATTCAAGGAAGCGGGGAGAAAAGACGAGAAAGAAAAAAACAAAGAAATGGGAAAAAAATCCAAGAAACAAAAAGACATGGGGATGTTGCATCAACTGAGGCCAGTTGTATTGACACATGCAGGGACACCCACCACACAAACACACACAACATGGAGGGTCTTTTTTTGACAGTGAAGCTTGTTTTGTTGCTTTGTTTCCTTTGAGTAGAAAATTACAGTGGGCCGTATCGCTTCAATGACAAGCTATCAAAACGACAGCACGTCTGCCGGCGCGCACACAAACAGACGAACAAAAACGTTGAGCGGGCAATCGCACGTATAGACAAGTTAAGATGCAAATACAGTCGCCACGACTGAATGACAAGCTCATCGCCGCAAAGCAGCGTTTTCACGGATTCGCACGAGGAGCTCTCTTCCCGCCGCTGACGACTGACAAAACAACAAAGCTCGTGGTTAAGAGACAGTAAGGAATGCGCGAGTTGTTTTATGCTAATGTGCAGGTGCGAGTACGGTTTAGGAAGTCAAGATGACATTTTAAAACACAGCTCTGGGTGTTCTAACGTGGCACCATTTCTAAAACCGTTAATGGGAACTATAGTACCCACCAACGCTTGGAGGAGATCGATGACTTTGCTTAACCAACTCTTCATGCTTGGTGCTTAAAACGTATAAACTATGGTTATGTGTAGGGGTGTACTGATACAGTACTGGGTCCAGCATTAGCAGATTGATGAGTTCTGAATAAAAGACACGTGTTTTTAAAGTCGTCGTGTAATGTTTAGGTACTAACTCAACAAGTACCCAAACTGAAAGAGGTGTGTAAGCTCAACCATCCAGGTACAGTAGATGACAACAAAAATGGTAAAACCATGTCATCTGTACGAGTTTCTGCTGAAATAGTTGTACTTGTACTCGTTCTGGAAATGAAATAGTATTGGAACACCCCATATTATATATATTTTACTACATTCTGTGCAGTACACCTTCCACTAAGACTTTTTATGAGTAGTTCATGTAACGTGGTCATCCATTTTTAAATATTCTCTGTGGGTTCATTGAGCGCTGAACGGGTAACTCTTCACGAAACCCATGTGAGTTAAATAAACTTGGAATTAGAAAAATGTTTGGAGATGTTTAAAAATAAGCGCAGTGCATACGGCATGTTATACGCCCGTCAACAACAATGGCCTGGACATGCAACGACCTTGACCTTGATTTGTGGCCTTGACCTTAGAGCTGGGGTGATGAACAGTGTGCATGACACTCCGTCTTGCGATGGGCGTATAGAAAATATTTTAAATTACTGTAATTTGTAGCTTGATTAGAAGAACTTAAGACAAAAAAATATCTAGAACATAACACGGTCTTGGAGTTATGAACTTACAGTTTGGAAACTGGCAAACAAACAAAAAAAGTTGGTGTCATTAAAAAAAGAACGTGTCGTGTGTTTTCTGGAGGAGTGGTGGAGCAGAGGTTAAAGGCGAGCTTGTGAACAGAGGTTGCCGGTTCAACTCCCCAGACCGACAACATCAAATGTGGGTGTGAAAGGTGAAACATCCACACCTGCCTCCACCCTCATTTGCTCCACTCTGGGCCCTTGAGCAAGTCTCTTAACCCCCACCATCTGCTCCCTGGGGCGCCCTAGATATCAGCTCTCTGCTCCACACAGAGGGCTGTGGTAGCTCGGACATCTGGCGTAAAAACAATCGCCAGGTCTTCATGGAAGTTACATCGTTGTGGGGACCTCTGAAGAAGGGAGCAGCCAAAAGAAGAAGAAGAAAAGAAACTTTGTTTTCTTATTTTAAGGCACTTTCAGTTTGACTCATCCAACGACCAGCCATCTTTTACAAACATCCATCATCTCTACCAGCTTCTTCCTTTTTGGGTCACTGGAGGGTCAATGGTGCCCATGTCCAGCTATCACTGTGCGAGAGGCGAGGACACCCTGGACATGTCTCCAGTCCATCACAGGGACACCCTGGACATGTCTCCAGTCCATCACAGGGACACCCTGGACATGTCTCCAGCCCATCACAGGGACACCCTGGACATGTCTCCAGTCCATCACAGGGACACCCTGGACATGTCTCCAGTCCCTGCCTAACATGCATGTTTTGGGTCTGTGAAAGGAAACTGGAGGAAAAGCACGCATGCACAGTGAGAACATGCAAACTCCACCCAGAAACGTCATGGTCCCGAATTTGATCCGGCAACCTTCTAACTGAGAGGCCAAAGCTCTACTAACTGAGCCACCGTGCCGCCCCTTTAACAAACATCCGTTACTATATCCTGTTTTAACAAGCGAACAACAGGATGTTAAAAAAAACATCTAAACAGGTCTTTAGTTTGGTCAGAACTGAACTTGTTCTAAAATCTATCTACAGCAGGTAAGATATCACTTGTCTGTAACTCTTCCACAGAACCTCAGTAGGAAAACTATGAACTGTTCCTTTAAATAACTTTGTTTTTCCGGCTGCTCTCGTCTAGTTGGTGACCCTAAGGGAGTTCCCAGAGTTTAAAAAGCCCCTATCGGACTATTTTTACATTTAAAATGTAAATCTTAAAAAAAAAAGATTAATCCTTTGAAACATGTATTTTTTTTTTAATGTTCGGCAAAGAACTATTTTCAGACGGTTATTTCACCTGTGATCTCCTGTGAGATCAGGGCTGGACACGAGAGTTTAAATAATCTGAATACGGCACGGTGAGTCGGTGGAACGTTTCTGACTGATGCGTCCTTTATTCTCTCTGACAACGTCTCAACTCCTAAAAGTCACACGTGGGATTTTCTGACGGCAGCAAATCTGAATAAACCGTATTCCAGGAGCGCGACTCGGGCTCTTCGTCTACTCGTGTGTGTTTTACGAATTGTTCACTAAAACTGAAGAACCCTCAGGTGAAGAACGTCGTGAAAGAAAACGTTTTAATGACGGACTTGTCAATTCCCAATCATCGTTGGGTGGACGGCGTTTGTTGCGACTTCACTTTGTCATCCCACAAAGGAAGAAGAAAGAAGTTTGGAAAGTTGAAGTGTTTGCTCACACACACACACACACACAAACACACACACACACACACACACACGCTCGGTGACGAGGACCTCTTCCTCCGCGAGCGTCAGTCCAACCACTGTTATTTTCCTAATCATGATGACATGTTTTTAAATGGATTATTATACGTTTTCATTAATAACACGCTGTCTGGGGAGGGATTGTGACGGGCGGGGTAGCGCTGATGAACACACAATAAAAAACACGCAACGCACAAACAAACACACGTTTACACAGCGAGACCAAAAAAAAAAAAAGAAAAGTGTCCCAAATCTTTTTAAATCTACGCCGCTAATTACAAATTACAAAGTTTTTACTGATGACAGCGTTCCTGCGCGGCGGTGGTGGGCGACACACACACACACACGTGCACATGTATGTGCATGTATGCTGTTGTCATGTTCTTAATTGATTCCTGCTGTAATTATGTCAGTAATAACACACTGACACTCAGAGTGGATGATAATTACGTTTTCTTCCTGTTTTTATTAATAACATGTTGTCTGCACGAGCACACACACAAACACACACGTCACCTGTCATCCCCTCGCTGCCCTCTCTTTACCCTCACCCAACTCCTCCCCTCCGCTCTCCTTTCATCTCCTCCCTCGCCTTTGACCTCCTCCTCGACGTCTCTCTCTCTCTCTTTGATATCGCAGTTTGCGGACGCCGCTCGCTGTAAACTGTAAATCTGTCGCTCGCTTTGCTTTTCCTTTCTCTCCCCTCCTCTCGAACGCACACACACCTCTGACAAGCTGTCACAATAAACAGAGATAAGAAGACCAGGTGGAGGGAGGGGAGGAGGTGGGAGGAGGAGTAAACGACAAGAAGATCGAATAAAAATAAACGAATGGACGGGCGAAGAGACGGAACAAATAAAATGGATAAAGGAAGAAAGTGCAGGATGTAAAACAGGATTAAAGTCTACTTTTTTTTTTTTAAAGCAGAGGAGGTGAGAGGAGGAGCTGAGGTACAGAGGAGGTGAGGTGAAGTGGAGGGAGGAGGTGGAAGAGAGAGATTACCAGGTGAACGAGAGGAAAAGCTGTCGCGACACTCCCTAATGCAATTTCTAAACCAATCTGCTAAGTGCACCTAAGAGACTGTGTGTGTGTGTGTGTGTGTGTGTGTGTGTGTGTGTGTGTGTGTGTGTGTGTGTGTGTGTGTGTGTGTGTGTGTGTATGTGTGTGAAAGGCTTCGGGTTTTAAAGGCAGGTACGGCTGCAGGAGGCTGAAAGCAGTTAGCTTTTTTTATCCTAGTAATTGCTCCTCACACTAATTTGATGTCATGACTGCTTGACTGGCTCTCAGATGGGATTTTTAAAGTAGCCAGCCTCCGTCTAATTTCATTCTGTTTAACCCGCCCATCCACAGGCGCTTCGTGTGTGCAGCTTAACGTGTGGGGCTGAGCTCCAAACATGTTTGTGATTAAAACGTTTTGCGAAATGCTCATGGCTCTTTTCGGATCTTTTTTGTTTGAACTGAACTCTTCGGTTGTTTTTCAAAGCCAAACTTTTGTGAGTTGAAGTGAAAATCAACATATAATTGGGAACACCTTCTTTATCTCTTTCACAAAATGGATTTGTTGTTTGATTTATTTCTTTAAAAATTATGTTGAACGCACGTTAGAGCAACTGTCCTCCAATGCAACAGTTGGGGGTTTGATTCCACCAGCAGTCACATGCTGAAGTGACCCTGGGCAAGACACTGAACGCCTCATTGCCTCTGATGTGTGTCTCATCGGATTATGAATGTGTTAAAGCACTAATTATTCTTAGTGTAGAAATAGTAGAGTGCTGTATGAATGGGTAAATGAGGGCAAAGATTGTTTTTAAAGAGCTTTGTGTATCTTGATAAGATAGAAAAGTGCTATACAGTACAGTTCATTTACCATTTACACCGCCAATCGTAAAATAACTATGAGAGATAGGCACCAACTCCCCTTCGACCTGGAAAGAAAAAACAGAAAATGGATGGATGGATGGATGGATTATGCTAAACACTGCAAGATTGATTTTACATTTGCTGTACTGTCAACAATGCCTCAGAGCAAAGCAAGCTAAATAGGTTATAATCTTGAGCTGGGTAGAGAAATAGATATTGCAATCAAAGTGACACTGAAAGAGCTTAAAGCAGACACTTGTGTATTTGTGCATGTTAGGGAGGCTTTTGAAAAAGCATTTACGTGGTAGTGACAGTTTTTTTACTGATTATACCTGTTTTTTTTTAGTTCTCGTTAGTGTTTGTTTTATTTTAGGCATGTCTGAGAATGAATAAATGGGAATGGAGCTGTATTTATGGTTCAGTGCGTGTGAATTTATGTGTGCTCCTTTAAAGTTGTATTAGCTAACAGTGAGGATACCTTGTTGGCTGGCATTGTGTTTTCAAAGTTATATTAATGTAGTTACTAGAACACTGGGTAGGAACAGCTTTTCTTTCTCTGATACTAATCACATAAACCCAAATGAAAGCTGTTATCTCCTTTAATTTTACCTGTTAAATGAATCGCCATCAATCAGTATGGATAAAAGTATGGATAAAAGGACAGAGTTAATTTAATTTTGAACTTTAAAGGCTTTAGATTGGCCATTTGCCTTTGAATCTGATGTGTGCCAAGCTTGCGAGGTATACAGCAATGTCTCTTGGGTATATCTAGATTATTCCATTATTCTCGGGACACAAAAGAGTAGTGGCGCTATAATTAAAAAAGGCTCATTAACAAAGTAGGACAGTGTGGGCTGACAGGCGCTTGCTTGAGTGGCACGCAGCCCACAGTTAACTGCTTGAACATCCACCAAACCTGCAAAACATAAATGGTAAATGGACTGTACTTACATAGCGCCTTTCTATCTCATCCAGACACTCAAAGCTCTTTACAACAGAATCTGTGCCCTCATTTACCCATTCATACAACGCTCTGCTAGATCTATACAAAGACTAATCAATGCTTTATCACATTCATACACCAATGGGACACATCAGAGGCAATGAGGGGTTCAGTGTCTTGCCCAGGGACATTTCAGCATGTGACTGCTGGTGGAATCAAACCCCGAACTTTTGCATTGGAGGACAACTGCTCTAACCAATCAGCTACAGCTGCCCATAGTTGTTTATGTATTTTGCTTTTCAGTTAAAATTCTGCTAAATCTATCTAAAATACTAGTTTCTAGTAAATGTTCAGATTATACACAAACACACATAGACAAATTATGTACAGTATGTAACCTGATGCATGCTCAATAATCCAGGTAGAAAAATCTAAAAAAGCTAAGCCTGGTCCTCTGGACATTCAAAAGACCTGAAGGCATTCAAAGGCCAGAGAAAAAACACAATTCCAGAGGGATTGTGTTCTTTGTCTTTCCCATGGGCCTATTACCAGTGGGATGTGCCCAAAAAACCTCTAACTGGAGGCGTCTAGGAAGCATCCTAATCAGATGTCCAAACACCTCAACTGACTCCTTTGGATATGAAGGCGCAACGGCTTCACTCCACACTTCCTGGTATGATGGAGCTCCTCTCTCTAAGGCTGAGTACAGCTACCTGGCAAAGGAATCTCATTTTGGCCACTTATTTCTGGAATCTCAACCTTTCAGTCAAGATCCAAACCTAATGACCACAGGTGAGGACTGAAGCATAGACAGAACATCCGAGAGCTTTGCCTTTTGACTCAGCTCTTTCTTCAGCATGACTGACCAAAGCAATGCATCACCGAGAATGAGGTCCCAGTCCATTTATCCATCTCCCGCTCCATCACTCCATCCTACCATCACTTCTGAACAAGACGCCCAGATACTTCAACACTGACTCGAAGACTATCCCCCAACCTTGGTTGTGAACTTCCTCAGTGCACGCTGAAGGTCTTGGCCCGAAGACACCAGCAGAAACACATCAACCGCATAAAGCAGAGTTGAGACCCTGTGGTTCCCGAACTAGACACCCTTCTTTCCAACACACTTCACACAATGTCCAGGGGCATTGGGTGAAGCCATACCCATGAGAGGAGCACCTGGCCTCGTGCTTTAATAATACAGGGCCATGGAGCCATTAAAAGCAATCGAGGAACCCCATACTCCTGCAGTACACTTCACAGAATGCCTTGGGTAGCATGGTCATAAGCATTCTCTAGGTTGAAATATTACAAATAGGCTGGATAAGCAAACACCCATGACCCCCTTATCAACTCCACAAAGGGGTAGATCTGATCCACATTTCCATGACCATGTCGGAAACCACACTGCTCCTCCTGAATCCAAGTTTCAACAATCAGTTGGAGCACCCATTAACTTAGAAGGGAATCACAAAAATCAGTAATTGAAAATAAGTCATTGCTTTTGATTTTTTTTGGTTCAACAGAAAAAAAAAAATCAATAAACTTCTCTCTGCAGAATGAAACGAATGGAAACCATAAACCAGATATGATAATTAACCATTACTGTTGAGAAAGCAGAGAACACATATGTATGTCAGTATGTACACAGGTACATACTGACATAATTGATAGAAAAGCCCTCCCATCTAAAGGTATTCCAATAAACCCTGGAAAACCTGCACCACCTAGAACGAAATACCATACATGTGAGGAAAAACTCCATTGCCTAAAACATATTACCGTCCCTATTTAAAAAGCTGCACTACTTAAAACTACTATAAATGTATGAACAGCTGCAAATTTTAAATAAATTAATATAAATCGGGTTAAATGTGCGGAAACTCTTACCTTTTTCTATCTACCTATCTATCTTCATATTTGGAATTTTGGAATGTGTGTATATATATATATATATATATATATATATATATATATATCTCTTTCTTTCTTACAAGTTTCATGTCATTCTAAAATTT
>JARVGQ010069844.1:0-10354 GCA_031762355.1 Hypsolebias martinsi | reverse complement strand
CACAAGTGAGACAGCATTGCAGGTGACTAATGCTACTAAATAACATTTAACACTTTTAATTTAATACAAGTTAAAGTACTACGCATATCATATGGCTGTTACTGAATATATGTCACCAGCTTTTACAGCTGTTACACAATTTTTGTAGCAAATAAGCTTAAATAAGAGGACTGTGTTCTGACAATGGAACGTATATATTAAATATTGGTACCAGCATCAGTTATCAGCCAAATAAGTTTGAACATATTGGACATCGGCCAAAAATCCAATATCGTGCATCCCTAAAATAAATAAATAAAATAATCTAAACAGATTATTTCAGTGCTGCACATACACTCTAATGATATTTGACATTACTGTATTGGGTTTGTTGATTCTGATATATTAACCAACAGTGCTGCTGTTTTTCTGTTAGCAAATTTTTACAACCACTTAATGCATTGATGACACCACTTTGATAGAACCCATCTCTGGGTCAGGTTCAGAACCAGGAGGGATGGTGTGATTATAATAACCTGGTCCTCAATACATCCAAGAAAAAAGAGCTAATTGTTGACTTCCAAAGATGGATGTCTGATCAGCAGATACGCTGCAGATCAGACATCCAACCTGGAGACCATATCTAGCTTTAAGTTCCTGGACGCTGACCTCAAATGGATCACAGCCGTTGAGAAGACGACCTGGCATCATCCCAACCGTCTGAGGATCCTCAAAAAGATCAACATGAAGAGAGAGCTGCTGATCATCTTCTACTGTTTAAAGTGTGCTGAGTATCTCTGTGTAGTTTTTCAGCTGCACCACAGCACACAAGATGGCACTGCAAAGTGTCATTAACACTGCTCTAAAATTATTCTTTCCTCCCTGGTGGATCTCTGCAGAGCACGCAGCGTTCTGAGGGACAGCGCACACCCAGGACATCGGGTGTTTGAGCTGCCGCCCTCTGGCAGGAGACCGAGGTGCTGAGAGCTCGCACAAACACACAGAGACAGTTTTTATCATTAAGCAAAAGCACCGATTACAAATATTTACATGACCATGTCAGACTTCTTTTATCAGTCTATATCTGTATTATTTATTATTTTATAGAATCTCAACTTTTTCATACATGTTATATTTTATGTAAATTTTATAGTGTTTTGATAGAGATTATTATTTTTTCTCCTATTTTTGCCTTTTAATGAGCACAATGCATTTTTATAGGTTGCATGTTTTCAGAAGGAGAAATAGACTGTGCTCCTATTTAGTTTTACTGGTTGTACAATGACGTGAAAGAGCTAACCATCTCTCTTTAAACGTACAATATGTGGCCAAAGCAACAATACATAGTCATTGTATTTTTACAGATACAGGTGCAACTGAAAAAAAAAAAAAAATAGATAATCGTTAAATCTTTTTCTATGTTTTGGTCAATCATTTCAGAAAGTGAATCTCAAATATTATCATTACACATAGTTTAACTGACTTAATACGTTTTGTTTACATGTGTGGTTTATAATTTATTCAATTTGAACATTGATTTGTTTAGTAAGTTACACCATGTAGGAACCATTGTTCAGTGCTATGTTGCACTGGGGACATTTTAAGTTGTTGCAACCCTCCAAGAAAACATGTGCAGCAGGAAAAGTTTGACGCTCTGCCTAAAGGTTTAACGTGTTACATTTTCTTTTGAAGATTTACTTTTGTTCCGTGCAGCCAGTGAGGTATGTTTATGTGTTACGTTTCATTGTGCATATTTGTGTGTAATACATGACTATGTCTATTTTGTACATTATGTATTTTGAGCAGTTCCATGGTGGATTTTATGACCATAAGTGTCAGTAAAATGAATAAATCTTACTACGGTGTGGTCTGTTTCCTGGAGGGAGTGAAATATTTCACTTTGTGCACTCTGTCTTTTTGTTTTTAGTGCATAGTCTGCCTAAATTGAACGGTGTACTGTATTTTTATTGTGTATATTTAGAAATGTCCATGTGCATTTCACTGCACATACGTATAGTCTTCAAATGGATGTTTATTAGTCATACAAAGTTGTGTACATGTGCTCAGCATTTTATGATTAACATCTTTCTATAGATAGATAAACTGAACTGATTTCAAGTTTTGTCTGAAATAACTAAATACTAAATTAACTTCTTGGGTCTGAAAATGTTTCATAAGAAGTGTAAACCTAAGCAGTCTTTACTGAACCGTGAAAGCTCGTGGTTGCTCCCTTTCTTTTCAGCAATATTTAAAAGCCACCACCAGATACTCAAGAGCCTCCAAGGTCCACTAGACAAATCCCCCTTAGCGCCAACCGTTCCCTTAATACACACCAATGACCTGCCCTCAGCTCAGTGTGTGGTCCTCTGTTCCTCAGCAAAAAAAAGGGAAAATGTAAAAAGAGCTGACATCTCTATCTCAGGTGCTTCTTTTTCCACACATCCTGTATCTGACTGCGAATTACGGTAACGCATTTCCCTGCTGATTTGTTCTTCTGCTGATCCGTATAGCACCCATTTGATCCCAGCTCAAAAGTTTTGTGTAGGCAGGGTCACATTTTTAAACATTGTGTTTAGAGCTGTTCTCCAGGATGTATTCTGTTTAACAAACAGAAGTGTGTGGTGTCAAGCTCTGTGTCCCTGCTGTCCTTTGCCTCCAAGCCCTGAGAGGGAATTAAACTCTGGCTGGGAGGATGCACGCATCACGATGGTGGGAATTTTAATCACCAGAAACCTGCTGCCTTTTCCTCTCCCACCGTTTTGACACTCAAATAACGATGAAACTGGTTTTGTCATTTGGCTCCCACTGGTTTTGCTCACAGAAAAAAAGGGGAAGCAACCAATATATAAAAAAAAAGAGCAAATTAAAGGAACGACAAATCAGCTAACAAAAGAGTAGACGTTTGTTTGGAAGTTTGTGTTTTTTGGTTACTATTGTCTCTATGTTTAAGACCGAAGTTGTTTGTCTTGTTTGTGGGACCCTTTGATGAACTTCGACCTGTCCAGGGTGAATCCCACCTCTCACATGACTTCTGGACACATCACACATGACCCATTTGATGGACGGCTGGACGGATAAATGAAAGTTATATTTATTTTATCTAGACATACGAAACACGCTTGTTTTACAGCATGTCTGTATTTTTGCACATAACATGAAATACACATATACAGTAACAATCACCCAGAGATCAAGGTAACTGATGGTTATATTTCTTGCAGACACTCCTTGAAAGTGTTTTGTCATGCTCAATCAGACAAGGCAGTATAATTGTTTTTTTTATATATCGGAGCTCTGATTATGGACCAGAGGGGCTTAAACACTCAGCGGTAGGTCAGGTTGACAAAGTCCTGGGCTGTGTGTGTCTTATTGCAAGTGTGTGGCACACTCTACTCCTATCAGACTTTACTCTCCTCTTGAAGCAGAACAGATCCTCTGGATAAGCTCACTCAGAGGCAGAGAACCCTCATCCCCCCCCCCCCCACTCCCACCAGTATGCACATAATGTATTTCTGTCTACATGGCATGCACCTCCTCCTTCCACCATCTCATCTGTTGAGATCTAATTGTCAGAACGATAAAACAAAGACACAAATGATTTTTCTCTTTTTCTCTAAACTGCCCCCCCCCAGTACTATAAATGAAGGGATTGAGTTTCTCAGAGCAGGCCTGAGCCACTGGGAGCAGACATCAAGCGACTGTGAATGTAAGGAAACAGAACAAGCGCCATGATGTTTTGGTCTGTAAATGATGATGGATATTGTTGCATCCCCACCCACCTCTCAGAACAGGCGGGGAGTCGAACGCAAACGCCACATTCCAACATAAATGCGCCCGACACACTAAAAAAAACTCTATTTTTTACTGCTTTGCATTTGATAAAGTAAGGGTTTGACTTAAGTTTGGTGGAAAAAGATATAAAAATTAATGTCTGCACATTTAGAGACTGAGTGATACATATTTCAGAGTTAATTAATAAGATAAATAATTATTTAATGGGCTTTTAGGGTCAGGGATAGACGTTTCTTGACATCCATTTAGTATTTTGTTTTTCATCTTCTTGCTTTTATTTTATTTTTGGCAACAAATTTTGTCGTTTCTTTCCCAAGACGCCGTGATGAAAAACAGTTTGTTATTGGGCTTTGCTTTTTTGACTCAGATTTGAAGTTTGGTTTTCACTGGAAGCAAACGGAAACCAGCCTTCCAGTAATTCTACTGGAAAGAAGTGGGCTTGTGTTCGGCATGGTCACATTGTCGCCTCCAGAATGGCACAGAAAGGTTTCAAACCGAATCGTTAAAATGATACCTTCAAACACTCCAACCCCGATGTGCCTGTGAGACAACCGATTACAGAAAAACACAACAGATGCAAAACAACAAACAAAAAAAAGACACTTTTTAAAATTAAACCGTGGCCTTTAGTTACACACAAATTGACAAAACAATATAAACATCGTGCTAATTTTGAGATTTGTTTGCTTACATAGGTTTTTGTAGCAATATAGAAGCAAGCTCAGACGACCTCTCCGACCCCCGGGCCTGCAGGTTTCTGTAACCCCTGTCCTCCACACATCACTTCTTTTAGCGTTGACAAGCTAAAAGCGTCCCACAGTAGCTTTTTCCTTGCTGACAACTTCAAAAGGTTATTTTGCACCGGTCACAACAAAATATTGTTTTCAGGGTTTGTGTAACACGACAATGTGGGATGAATTAATTTTTTTTTTAAATCACAAAACATAGTGACAAGTTGTCCAGTTTTACCACATGGCAAATGTCAAGTGTGACATATATGAGCTTATGAAAATGACAAGTGAAGACAGGGCAGATCACAAATCCAGTCATCTGTCACGCTTTATTAGCTCAAGCAGAAAGGCTGAATATTTCCCGTCTCACCATGTGACACATTTGGTGAGCAGATGAGCTACGCTGTAAAATAAGAGCTTCGATGTTAACAAAAACACACACCGCTCTAAGAAAAAGAAAACTCCTTTTGATGACGAGCAGTCAAATTTAACACGTGGGCTAACACAGACACGGCCGCCTGCTGATCAACTGAACGTTCGCCTCGTTCAAAATGCCCCAAAGTTACACTTTGACCAAACTTCAACACATTCAGCTAAATTGCTCAGGGGCCAAATCCAGTTTTTGTCATTAATCAAGCTTGTTAGTTTAAAATCTAGTCTTAATTAATTCATTCAACCTTTATTTATACAGGCTAGTCTCATTGAGCCACGAGGACTCATTTACAAGACGGACCTGTTCCAGACAGAACATTTAAAGTACAGCCAGCAATAACAGTAAACAATAACAATAAACTACAGTAAAAATGCAGTTAAAATAAGAGTAGTGAATAAAATACAGGTAGTCCTCGGGTTACGACGGTCTCGAGTTACGACGTTTCGTAGTTACAACGCATCTCTCATTAAAAAAAAAATAATTGAAATTTTATTTTGAAAAGCCTAGTTACGCCGTTTCCGGTTTCCGGTTTTATGTTGTAAATGTTGCGGCGGAGAAATACTGCACTGTACTCTCTAAAAAAGCTAAATCTGGTCCTCTGGACATTCAAAAAAACAAAATTAAACTTGTTGGACCAAGCTGGACCGGCAGAAACAGGCAGCAGCTGTGGAAAAGCTGTTTTATGGATGGCGGTTTTTGGCGTAAACGCAGTGGTGAATACAGAGGATGGACGGAGGAAAACTGCTTCAACAGCATCCCAGTAGGAAATTAACTCTTTTTTCCCTTCATTATGGCTCCCAAATGTATGTGTTTTTTGATAATTATGTAGGGTACTGTGTTAGGATAGGCTAAGTACTTGGTAATACAGTACTGTACATTTATATGGTGCAGTATGTACGTATGTTCCGACTTATAACGGATCTAAGTCGTAAGTCGAGGACTATCTGTACTAAAAACAAGAACAGATCTGGCTTGATTTTTCCATTGACATGATCAAATGCTTAAATAAATAAAGAAATTAAAAAATGAGCCCAATGCTGGGCTGAACTGAGCTCACCAGTGGGCCTGATTTGGCCCCCGAGCCGCCAATTGAACAGCACTGGTTTATCATCTGAAATTAAAATCTTTGTGCTGGTGTGTCCTGGGATTTGTTTTCAGCCCCCTTTTTTTTTTTTTTTTTTTTTTTTTAGAAGAGGAGTGAAAAGTGGCAGCCTGTTGAAAACCAGTGTTTATTTCTTTTCTGCGTCATGGTTTGAAGGAACAGAGAACTCACACAAACACTTATAAACACACAAAACAAAAAGGGTTATATGGTGCATGTGCTGTTAGGGGATCATTTTTTTCTTGTCAGCAAAACAAAAAATAAAGAAATTAAAAAAAACTCCAAGTCCTACACCAAAGCATAGAATTATAGCCTATTGTGCAATGTTTTGTGTTTGTGTGCCCGACACAGGAGGGCAGTCTTTCAACGCTTCACTCCGAACCAGCATCATTTGCTCATAAGCCTCCCAGTTATGAGTGTGAAGATGAAATTACTTTAAAATATAATTTGTGTAATTATTCTATAGCCACCTGAATTTCAGGCTTACGCCAGAAAAGAAGCCTCTCGTTTGACTTCTTTCCCGTTTCACCTTATTTTCACCCTCCGAGACACGCACAGCCGAGAATGCTTACAAGTCGTATTTGGAAATGTCATAATTGAAAAATGTCCCGAGTCAACATTTGCTCAGGTTGTGCATAAAGCTATCTGCCATTTCAGCGTTTGCTGTGCCCCTTGGACAAACAGCGAGCTGCTCGGATGCCTTCGTGTCCCCTCCTTCGTCCCTCTTCTCTTGTTTTTTTTTTTTTGGGATTCACATGTTCATGTTCACATTCTGAATGTGAGCTTCATTCTTCATCAAGTGGAGCTGAGGTGTTGCTACGTGGAGCAGCTTCTGGGTGAAGGTGAGGTGGTCCTGCAGAGGAAGTGGTAACAAACCCTGGGAAGTATCGCTGGTGTTGATGTGTCGCCAATATCCCAGCAGCCCCCCCACCTCCACCTCCAGATGGAGATGCTATTAATCATCCTGTCAGTCCAGCAGCACATTTGCTTTCTTGCAGCAGACACACATAAACATAAACAACTAAATAATGCAGCTGGTCACTGGGAACGAGGGAATAATCTCGCTGGAAATGGGACGCGAGTCGAGGAGAGCCTCCAGATTTGCTCGCAGTGTTTGCGCTGCAGTTGTTGAAACCTTTATTGGTCTTTGTTGGGCTGTTTAGTGTTTGGTGTTTTATGGTTTGTTTCCTTTGTGATGTCAGCCTTACAGTGTAAGTGTGCTGCTCGGCCTAACTGTTTTTTTTTTCCTCTTCATGCTGGGAAGCCATCCCCCCGTGGGGAAAAGAGGCTAACTTGAAAGTGTTTTCCTCAGAGGAGCACTCGGCACTGGGAACGTGTGTGTGCATATGAAGAAAAGGGTGCGAGTGAATTTGACTTTTAACTTCAGGCCCTCGTTGCCAAATATCGTCCAAGTGCAGGACTGGAGGTGGGAACATGACCAGCGGAACGATGTCACCAGCTTCTGTTTGGGGGTTTCTTTTTGGAAAATGTGAAACGATTGTTTCACGTGCCCCGAAATGTGCAGAACAGGGTGAACGAAGCAGCTCACTCCCTTCATCTCAAGGATTGTGCCTCACTCTAAAGCCAGACTGTTATTCACATGATGTCACTCCCCACACACATTTTCAGTAGTTGTTTCTGTGGTTATGTAAAGGCCGGGGTTATGATGCTATTTGGGAATATAACAATTCTCCGTTTTGTTTTGCTTTGAGTTTGACGTCCGGCTTTGTAAGTTTGTTCTCTTACTCACATAAAGAAATGCTCTTAAATAGATCGATAACCCCCCAAAAGTCACAAATTAATAAGAAACATGACATGCATGCTGCCCTGACATTACAAATGCACTCAGCTCAGTTCCCATTATTACTGCAGACTAATTATTACCTTGATTAAATACCTTATATTTAAAATTGCACACTTTCTCAGCTCTTTACAGCTGCTATACGATGGGAAATGTAACCCAAATCAGATCTTTACAAGAGGAGAACACAAACCTCGGGTCAGACCTGCGGAGTGGTCCGTTTCAAATGCTGCAAAGCGCCGCCGAGGCCTGGCAGGCGGCTCCCTGGGCCCCAGCCCACTGCCGTGCCAGGCTGGTGTGAAATGGACACTTGTGGGCTCGGCCTGCTCCGTCTGTCCACAGTTGTTAATGATAACATGCGCTGGCCTCATGCACTTGACGCTGCTCACATGAGCCTCTCACGGCCTGCCAAGTGGTGCGTATGATCTTACAGTGCTAATGCATGCGCAGCCGTGTTGGACTCGTTCTGCACATCATCAGCCTCCAGCTTTGCTGCAGCCACAGAAACGACTGCTCTGTTAGTTTTAGTCAACATTTATTGTTTAGTGCTCACATCATGCTTTTTTTCTTCTTCTTTCGGCTGCTCCCGTCTTCGGGGATTGCCACAGTGAACTAAGTCATATGATTTGGCTTTTTTTTTTTTTTTTGTTTATGCCGGATGTCCTTCCTGACACAGCCACAGACCACCGAGCTACCACGGCCCTCTGTGTGGAGTAGAGAGCTGCCATTGGGCACCTAAGGGAGCAGATATGGAGATTAAGAGCCTTGCTCAAGGGCCCAGAGTGAGATGGTGGAGGCAGGTGTGTGTGCTTCACCTACCCCACCCACATTTTTGATGTTATCAGTACCGGGAGTTGAGCCAGCGAACTTTCAATCACAGGCCCGCCATCTCTAACCTCTGCGCCACCACTCCCCACAAAAAAAAAAAAAAAAAAAAAAGTTAAAAAAAATTTTCATTTAATAGTGAAAATCTCATTGCAATGTGTGTTCCAATTGTGGATTATTTTTTGTGATCATTTGGATTCAGAACAAAAACAGTTCAATTAAATTTACTGATACTGTGTGGTTTGGCTCATTCCTGCTTTTAATTTAAAATAAATCACATCAGCGTGATAAAACGATCTTCTTTATGTTCACTTCAGAACGTTTGCAGGTAGAGGTTGTAAAATCATATGTTCTTTTACCTCAAGAAATAAGTCATTGCATTTATATTCCATATATTTGAAGACTCTTATGTGGCCAACTTCCCAACACCGCACGCGCCATTTTGCTGAGGAAAATATGTCAAAGCCCCCCGCCCCCACCCCACCCCCCCCCCCACACACACACATACACACACACTCCAAACTAAAGATTAACATTGTGATTCCCAGTGTCCCAGCAGACAGCGTGATTGATTACATCATATTAAGGTCATTTCTACATCGGGGTAATTTTCACTCGAGCCCCGCGGCCATATTTTAATGTGCGTTTGTTTGGCGGGGCTTGTCGGCTCCTCTGATCTGCCGGGAAATGGATGACGTCATTAACGAGCTATTAATTAAAAACAACACCATTAATGATGATGGGTCATTTGGGGAGGGGGGGGGCTTTTGTAATCAGACTTCTTATGATATTATTTGTTTGCATTTTGCAAATGTGTCTTCTGTCTGGATTTTATTTGGCTAATTAAGAATCTGATTTAAAGATGTATAGAAAAAAATGCATTTTTTTAAAATATGCACATCATATCATATTTGATCCTATTTGATTAACTGATTTATTCTTTAAATAAATAAGCTGAAATTATCTTTAAACTAAAAACATAGTTTGTTTCTGGTTTTGACTGTAGAAGATGTGAAAATCTATTAATATAGCCTAATAGAAAAAAGCATTGTTTAAAATCATTTTGATTTTATATTTTAAAGAAGAAGAAGAAGAATGATTTAGGAAAACAGCAACATTTTGCATCCATTTTAATTCACAATAAGTTTCATTGTGTATTTTTGGTTTTATCGAGCAGCATGTGTTAAAGACACAAATGGAGAACATCTTGTTCCAGGAGGAAAGTGTCCTTCAGGAGCGTCTGTGCACGCTCTGCCCTCCAACCTCTTCTCATGCTCGCGCAGCTTCTGACAGCATGTTAACAACGCTGCATGAGAAAAGGCCCCAAAGAAATGTCTTGGATTAGTGGTCAGATTTCCCATTTCCCAAAGACGCACGAGGTCCTGAACCCAATTAATGTGTCATAATTACCAGGGCGGCTTCATCAGAGGGAAGGAGGGCGCGCGCGCGGCCCGAGCTTCTGCTGTCACTGTCAGGATGGAGGACCGGAAGTGATTGATCATCTGAAATGATTCTGATCAGTCTGCGTCACCGCTGCGCGCCGACTGTTCATTGGCTGAAGAAGAGACAGGGACGCGTCGTGCACGTGCGCGCATCAGATGTGTCGGAATTACAGTTAGCAAATTTACAACACCCACGACGCGCACAATGGTTGGGGGTGACGGGTGGGGGTGGGATGGGAGGATCTGGCC
>JARVGQ010069820.1:0-10361 GCA_031762355.1 Hypsolebias martinsi | reverse complement strand
GCGTCCTAACACCTCCTCACCCCACCCCACCCCACCCCCACACATCACGGTCCAACCCAAACTATTCTCAGCTGAATTCAGTCCTGCACATTGTTCTGCTCCAATCTCGATTGCTACTGCCTCCAGGTACTTCAGTTCTCTGTTGTCCAGCTAAGGACAATCCATTCGTCCATCCGTCCGTCCGTCCGTCCGTCCATCCATCCATCCATCCATCCATCCATTTATTTTAGATAACACATTGGACTGTTTTTTGGACATTTTGAGCGCTGTTATTTTGACAAATTAGCACCGTTGTACTGAAGCGTGACATAATGCGAATAATACTCATCAAACATTTCACTCATTGTTTTTTTATTTATTTTTTTTAACTGTAAGCTTTTTAAATTTATTATCTCTGAAATATATACAGGAGTTCAGATGCATATCTTCAGTTGTGTGCGCTCTGAAGAGCTGTCTGGAGTCACTCCTAAAACGTGCACTGTCTGCAGGGTGCACAGCTGAAGGTGGCTGAGGATGCTTCCCGCGGGACATGAGATTCATGTCTCTGCTGGGCAGGAGGTGTGTGCGCAAGCTGGTGCACGTAGTGTGGCTGGAACATCCATTCCACAGACTGGGCAACATATCCTGTCTTTGTATTTTTATAAAATAATCAAAATAAAACTGTGCAATGACTTTGGACTTTTATGTGCAAAGATTTGAGTTGCCGGATCTGAGGAAACAGTTGTCGGAAAGCACGCGGTGAAAATGAGGAGTTCCAGGATCTTGTTCTGGCAGGATCTGGCTCAACTTAACCAATTTTTAGGCCGACTGGTAACTCTAAATTGTCCCTAGGTGAGAGTGACAGTGAATGGTTGTTTATCTTGTTTGTCTCTATGTGTCCTTGTGATGGACTTGCGACCTGTGCAGGGTGTCCCCTGCCTCTCGCACAGTGGTTGCTGGACATGGGCACTGGTGACCCCATCGACCCAAAAGGGAAGAAGCAGGTAAAGATAATGGATGGATGGATGGATGATATTGACCTAACAGCTGAGAAGAAACACCCTCTCATAAATCATACTTGCAAGTTGAAACCCACACAGGCAGCAGGATGGCTTAGCAGTAGTTAGCACTTTTGACAAACAGCAAGAAGGTTCTGGGTCCAGGCCCTGGTTTGGACCTGGGCTCATTCTGTGTGGAATTTGCATGGGTTTTCCCCAAGTACTCTGGTTTCCTCCCACTATCCAAAAACCTGCATGTCAGGCTGCCTTCAGGCTCAGGCCTCCCTTGCAAAGGAGATCTGTGATCTCAGTGGGATTTGCCTGATTAAATAAAGGTTAATACATAAATAAACTATCTAACGTGCAAGTTAGGGATTCTGAGCACAGAGTTTTACACATACTGTTTTTGTTTTGCATATGTAAACAGACCTTAACAAAAAATGGTAAATTTTGTAATTATTTATTACATATACAAACATTTATTGCATGCAGACGTTCCTATCTACACATGCTCAAAGAAGAATTCTCAGCCATTTTATTTTAGAAGGTTACAAAACTTAAGTCACAACTATGCAATCTGATTTATAAGCACAACCAATGACTTGAATTGGTGCCCATATGGCCATCCTTACTATATTCTTGCATACACTTGAATGAATACATTTTATGAAAATTTAATAATCAATGTCATTTGTCTATTAGTTTTCCACAACACCATGGTATTTCCCCCCGCAACCAAACATGGCTGTTTGACATCACATGAGGGAGGACATCAAACCAACTTCAAGCCTAGTCAAATGGTCAAAAAATCCTGGATAGACATTGCATAGCCATTGTACATGAGAAGTCTTTCTGCTTAAAAGTATGGCACATTCATGACGGATTTGTGGCCAAACAGCAGATGCAGTGTCGGATTGGAGATCCTAGCAAGAAGAAACCCTGTGATGACGTATACTGCAGTGGGAGTAGTTACCCAGGAGCTCTGCACGGTGTGTCTCATGGACTATGAAAGGTGTGTGCGAAAGCAAAGGTCCCATAACCACGTGACCACGAGTCGACTGTTTGGCTTTGGATGGTGTATGCTGGGCCGCTCAGTCTAAACACTGCACTTTGTGGCTGAAAGGCCATCTGTCACAGGAGGGAATCAGGCCTCTCTTCCAAAAAGCATAAACAGTGGTGGGCTGTTAAGCCATGGCCCAGCTCACTGTCATGGAAATGCCCCATCTGAGTAAAGCTCAGGCCTTAATCCCACACTCTCCCACCCTCACAGCTGCTTTTTAGGGCTCTGTGGCCGCCTGTGCTCACTGTGCAGCTAAAAAAAGAAAGAGTCTTATGAGTAATATTTAATCAGAGATGGCTGGTCAGCTTGTTAGCTGCTGGTTTATAGCAAATCTGACATTGCACATAACCCGACTTGACCTAATACACTTATCCACAAAAAGACAAGTATTCAAGAATACATAATGTTTTATCTTCTCGTATTGCATTTCACACTTATGCAGCTTCAACGAATCAAGGGTGCACATTTGTGTCAACTCAATATTAGCTTTTAACATCTGTTTGTGTTTACTTTGGTTCTCCTATAGAGATGTACTGAATTTGACTATTGAGAGTCTTCGCCCCTTGTTTTAATAGAAAACAGTTTCTTTTTGTTTTTATCATTTTTTTTTCCAGTACAGCTTGTAATGCAATAAGTCAACTTTTACCTTTTACAAGACAAGGGTTGTATATGCCCCAAAGCTACTGAAGTAGCTTAGGGAGGCAAAAGATCCTGATATTTCATATCTGTTTGCAACGATTTATGTGTGGTAATTATTGGGACTGTTTCTACCAACCCAGAGAGGATCAATTTGTTCAATCAATTGCACTTTTAAGAGGATAGACAAGATTAACAGTGCTAAGGGCCGGTGTAGACGAGGGGCCCATAATGCTCTTAATAAGTCGCCTAAATGTGTGTTCAAAACACAGGTTTGGGTCAGAGCAGTATTCCTCAGAGATCAGATGTTTTGCCCTCTGTTTCTTGCCTCCATTTTACTGTCTTCTTTCTTTTCCCTATGTCTTGCTACTTAGTTCTAAAAAAAAAATAATGTCCTAACGCTGACATTTTCAGAATTTACAAAGATAATATTTGTCTTTTAGGACTTTATTGATATGTTTGAAAACATCTATTTTATAATATTCAGTTTAAATTGATGACTGTATAAGGTCAGACTGTAAAACATGATATGAAACAAAAATGCAAAAATACAAAATAGCTATACAAAATAGCTATGTTATCCACTGTCAACAGTGCACATGAACTGTTTCTTATTACAGTATATAGTTTTGTTTATTTATTTATTTTTAACTTCAACATAATTTAAATATATATTTAACTAAGTATGGAAAATTACTTTTCAGGGCCCTTGCACATTGATTTCAATTTAATGTCTCATTGGACTGCAAACGTTGTTTACAAGTTAGTGAACAGCGTTTGTGAGAGTTTCTACAATGTCTCGAGAGTTTCTACAATGTCTCAAAATGTCACATTTGTTGGAGTTCTCATTTGCATCACGTGAGTTGCAGATCTTGTGCAATAAATTTTCTCACACAATAATCAGAGTTGTAGTGGGCATCTCAAACCATACGTTATGTACCATAATTTCTGGACTATAAGCCGCTACTTTTTTTACAGGCTTTGAATCCCGCGGCTTATACAATGCTGCAGCAAATTTATGGATTTCTTTTTTTAGACGAGCTGACGAGCTTCATATCGCCAAGACATTTAGCCTTGTCACACCTCATCGCTCGTATATCTGCCAATACATGTCTCTTCTGGTTGGGGGCGTTCTCTTGAATCAATGAGACTACCATTATAAATTAAGGTTAAAAAAATTCTTACCAACTAAATTACCAAACAGTTCACAGTGGACCAATGAAACGAGGAGTGGAGGAGAGAACGAGGAGGGGGAACTTGTGCCCCTCCCTGGGGGCACAACAAAGTATTTGCAGTCACTCGACATCAGTATGAATTGTGTATTAACGTGACACTTGAAGTTCGGTGGGAACGCTTGGATGATTGGTAGCGAGAAATCATTTACCAAAATTGGCAGCATGCAAAAAGCAACTTCTGCTCCAGTCTGCTAGTGGATGCTGACAGAGAAGCAGTTAAAAAAAATCCTCTGCAGGAGGAATATGAAGATAGCGATCAATGACTTCCTGGTAGGCTACTGTATTTTTTTTTAAACCAGCCATGTTACCAGCTTTGTTCCAAAAAAAAAATAAAATTACTGTACCTATTTGTGTAGGTCACGGGTACATATTTAATCAAAAGTTAAAAAAAAATATTTTTGTGTAAATGTCTCTCGTTATAACATGGACACCCACGGCTTATACACAAGTGCAGCCTATAGATGTACAAAATTATTATTTTTTAATTGTATTGGGTGCGGCTTATATTTGGGTGTGCACAACAGTCCAGAAATTACAGTAATTTCTGTAAAATCTAGAGCTGCTCATTATAAAGAAAACATGTGAGGCTACAACCCTGAACATCCAGGTGTTAACAAAAACACAAATGCACTACTGTATTTTTTGGACTATAAGGTGCAATATCAGTGAACGGGTCTGTTTTCATACATAAGGCGCTCCAGATAAGGCAGTGAAACAAAACAACCAGATAAGTCAAACTTTGTTCAACTCATACACAATAACTCTCAACATTGTTTAGTTGTACCACATAAAATTGGTTCAAGGTCAGTAAGCTCAATCAGAATAATACAAAACTCTGGGTAACATGGCTCACTGTAGAGTTTTGAGAAAATTAAAGGATTCTAAGTGTGCCTTATAGTCCAAAAATATGATATTATGTGCATGTGATCTCACAAATGCAGTTCAGAAACAAAACCTGGTACAAATCTTTTTCCTTACAAAAGGGTACTCCAATAGATTAAACCATTGGGGCAGGAACAAATGTGTTGACCAAACAGGCCGAGGCAAGCGTGATGTGGGCTGTGGTGGACAATAAAATAATGTGCACAGCCTAGAATACAGTTTAACAAACTGTGTAAACAAAAATACTGGTAGATTTTTTTAATGGCAGCTCAAAAATGCTGACACACAGCTCAGTGATTAGTTAGTCACAGACACTCAGAATTTAGTGAGATTGCAAAGGAAAATTAGTCGCCAACAGTCACAGCCAAGTGAGACTCTACCCTAAAAAAGAATGTGCGTGTGTGTATGCGGTGGGAATTTGCTTCAGATAAACTGCATCAGATAAAGCTGAGAATCAGTGACAAGATAGATGAGAAAGCTAACTTAGGTTTAGTCGCTGTTTTTTTTTTTTGTTTTTTTTAGGAATTACGGGGGACTGAAGTGTCAACAGTCAGAAAGTCAACAACTGTGCTACACCTTTAAAGAAACCTGAAATCAGAGACCTTAAGTGGTGTCAAACATTTCATACAGGCACTTTCAGTAATGTGGCAAATACTTTATATAAAAATTTTGAAAGGCCTGTTGAACCCAAATCCACAGAAACCGACCAAGGTAGTCTGGTCAGTGTTAGTGACACTTGCCATCAAGAGAACACCATATTCTGTTAACAGTGCACAGTAATTCACTTCATGTCCCGTGTGTGTTAAAGCGTTAGGAGAAAAACACACACTTAAGCAGGTTAATACCATCTGCCCACATCAAACAACATATAATTTCCTCCAGTCATTCTTTAGTGATCTATATACCGGTATATCCTTTTTTAGCATCAAATTTATGGCTGAAGCTGTGCTGTATTTGTGAAGGGAATGTTTGATATACTGTTTTACTATGTTCAGTGTTAAAGAGTATTGGTGTCCAAACTCATTAACCAACAGCACATTAGATGCAGAAAACAAGGGACCATAATTATGGGTGTAAACTTTGTGTGAAAAAAAAAAAATAAATAAATAAAAAAAAAAACGCAAAATGAGCATTTCATTCATCTCACGACAGTATTTAGTGCCTGTAGTCCTTCACTGTACCACCATACAATTAACGGGTTGAGGATTTAGTGCCTGGCTTGAATGCTGGTGAGAGCACTTCTTTTAGCAGTGATTATACTTTCAGACATGGTAATCACAGATCCTGATGACTCTGCCATACATTTCTTATGGGATTTCTGTCTGGATATTGCTTTGCATGGCTATAAATACCATCTGAATGACCTCTGAAGATTTTTCAGGGAAGTCCCGTGATTATGAGCTGGCTACCTTAGAACTATAATGCAAAACTACCTATAAGACAGCATATTTTATTCTGTTACAAACCAGTAAAGAAAGCTTTTTCGTTAGTTTTCAGTCACTCGTTTACTAATTCATCTTCGGTACATTTAATTCCTTATTTATTCATTTAACAATTTTCACCTCCCTCCTGCCACTCTGCACTCTCTGGTACATACCTCTGAGACATCTGCAGAAAGGTTGGCATTAGCATGTGAAAGGGTTCATACAGACAATGCTATGCATTATGTATTCACACCATTTGTATGAAATGGAGCTGCTGTCATTCTTGCTCGCCTGTAATCTACTGGCAATATTTCAGACAAAGCAGGGAGAACAATCTAAAGAAGACACATAGTCCACTTCCACATCTACTATACCATACGCTGCATACTTGAAAAAGTCACCATGTCCTCCACCCTAAGAAACATCAAATGCTCTGAAGTGTCACATCTGTCAGAACTGGCTGAGCCAACTGTCTGCTAGAGAGACATTCTACCAAGTGGGCTGTGTTAATAAGAAGGGGGTTGTTTTTCTTCTTACCCAGCAGCAGGCAGTAAACAGAGCATTTGATCCCTGAGACTTGTTGTGTAGTTGTCACTTTTTCAAATCAGTCCCTTTTTTGGCACCTTCTCCGTGCAAGAGCACATAAATCCCGGATTGTTAGCAGGTTACAATCAAAGTGAAAGTTGTCTACATAAAGAGTTGCCTTTCTGGGACAGAGTTATTTTTAAAAAAGGTACTTATTTTTTTAATGTACACAAAGTCTGTATATCATTAAACTTCCTGCATGATGGGATAAATCCTGTGAGTTGGCATTTTTGAGTCGGTTGATCTGGTCATTTAGGTGCATACAACATTGGATTGTTGTTCACAATTTATGTACTGCTGACTTTTACGCAGCTTTTGCAGTATGTATGGAATGACATATCCTGATGCATGCTCAATAATCCAGGTAGAAAAATCTAGAAAAAGTTAAGTCGGATCCTCTGGATTAAAAAAAAAAAAAAAATGTAGAAACTTTTCGTCTTTCTTCTGAAATACTTCTTCAATCTTATGGCATAGCATAATACTTGGCATAAAATGTTTTACTTTTAGAGCTTGTTGATGAAGGGGGTGTTTACTAAAGACCATTTTAGATGAGTGATGCATGTACCTATGTGTGTATGAGTACCACGATTTCCCAGCAGAACTTAACTTTCACAGGATGATCAACATTAGCCTTTAACATTAGCCATGAATTGGGGTTCGTGACTTTAGTAAGACCCAAATACAGGCACAGAGGAGGCAGTCTCATACCACAACTAACCACAAAAGATACACAGATAACAAGCAAGAAATCTTGTGCTCATCAAGGAATATGAAAACTTAAGAGAGAAGTATACTGACTGGAAGGGGTGGTTACTTAATGACAAGAGATGTGCTGATTACTAATGAAATGCAGGTGAGTGAGCAGCTGGGAGCAGAGACAATGAAGGACATTTGGTGAATGTTGGGATATGAGACTAACATTTGACTGTATAATAAAATTACTCAAAGCACAAATAAGCCTGTCACCAGAGATGGTGTAGAGGCAGGGCAGCCGGCTCAGGACCGAAAGGTCCGGGGTTCGATCCCCGGTCATTGCATACCTTGTTGTGTCCCTGGGCAAGACACTTAACCCCGAGTTGCTCCCGGTAGGACTGGCTGTCACCTTGCATGGCAGCCTACCACTACCGGTGTATGAATGTGTGTATGAATGGGTGGATGGCTGGTACTGTAAAGCGCTTTGGGGCCCCTCATAGGGGGCTGGACAGCGCTATTTGCCTGTCACCATTACAAATTTTGCTGTGCAATTAATTGTCTCAGAATTTATTGCGATAAATGATAATATTGTTTAAAATCTGATAATAATTAGTAATTATTGTAAAATTTAAGAAGAAATGTTGATTGATTTTTGTGTGCAGTATCCTTTTTGACCACTGGATGGCAGTTTAAGACTGTTTGAACCAAAGGATGGCTAGTGAGGGAGTGAGCAGCGTAGCGTGTCTCTTTAAGAAAAATAGGAGGGAGGCCCCTTGACGTAACATGGGCTGTCTTTCGTTTCCGTATTTTGGTTCTCAAAATGGTAGAGCGTGGTTTGAGCTTTTTAGCATAGCATTTGTCACACAAAGTTTTTAATAAAAAAGTCAGTAAACAACGCCAATGCATTGGTGACTCTCGGCATCTGGGCTGGTTGATTGGGTGTGTGTGCTGGCCCGCCATGGTGGCTGCCTGTCGGGGTCTGGGCGCCCTGGCTCTGTCAGGCCTCTGTTAAGTGTGGTATGACCTCGGGACTCAGTGTCCACGGCCGGATCTACTCTGGAGGGGCAGTTTGCCGGCGGGGCCTGTGGGGCTCATCGCTGCAGCCTCTTGAGGTCTCTGCATTGTGGTTGCTGGGGGTCGCCCGGGGCTTCCCTCTGCTTCTCTCTGGAGAGATGCAATTGTCCCTGTTGAGGACTGCCGGGGCTCTGGACTTGGGGGCCGCTGTGTGTCTGTGGCTTCGGTCCTCCCTGTGTTACCATTGTGTCCTATGGGGACGGGTCTGTGTGTTCCCACATCCACTATTGAACATTCTTATGGAAAAATCTTATAGTGACAGGCATGCTCACACAGGTGTTTAGATTCAGGTGTCTATCAGATACACACTCAGTTGAGTTGTGGTGGCCACTAAATACATCTTGTATTATTAAAATACTTTCTAATGATGTTATAAGTATCATTATACTGCATATGTTGTTTGTTGTTGTGGTTTCTCGGTTTTGTCTTTTTTTTCTTTCCACAGGTCTAGAGGCAGACTTCAATGATGTTGATTTGTGTTCTCTTTGTACCCCTCTATCTCTCTACACCTACTGTCTTCTTTCTCTGTTACCCTTTCTCTCACTATTTTTAGCTTTGTTTTCTTTTTTGTTTTTTCATCCCAGTGTCCATTGCATCTTAAACAAATCCAAAGCAAGTTCTAATAAAGTTTTATTTATACATCAAGTGGAGCACTGAGGCCAGACATAATGCTCTGCTTGTTAAAGTAAATCTGTTGGGTATCACTTCGACACTCAGACAATAATTCTGAGTGCCACAATGCCGAACAGGACAAAGGGAAAAAAGGAAAAAAGTAATCTAAACGAATTAATGTAAATTAAGTAATCTAAATGAAGCAATCTAATATAGAAATCTAAAAAAAAAAAAAAAAAAAGTAATATAAATTAGTAATGTAAATGAAGTAATTTAAATGAAGTAATTTAAATTAGTAATCTAAATTAAGTAATCAAAAAATTTTAATATAAATGAAGTAATCTAAATGAAGTAATGTAAATTAGTAAACTAAATGAAGTAATCAAATTGAAGTAATCCAAATGAAGTAATCTAAATTAGTAATATAAATGAAGTAGTTTAAATGTAGGAATCTCAATGAAGTAATCTAAATGAAGCAATCAAAAAGAAGTAATCTAAATGAAGCTATCTAAAATAGTAATCTATATAAAGTAATATAAATGAGGCAATATAAATTAGTAATCTAAAGAAGTAGTGTAAATTATTAATCAAACAGAGTAATCTAAATGAAGTAATCTAAATGAAGTAATCTAAATAAATAATATAAATGAAATAATTTAAATGTAGTAATCTCAATGAAGTAGTTAAATTAGTAATCTAAATGAAGCAATCTCAAAGAAGTAATATAGATGAAGCAATCTAAAATAGTAATCTATATAAAGTAATACAAATGATGTAATACAAAATAGTAATCTAAATTAAGAATGTAAATTATTAATCTAAATGTAGTAATCTAAATGTAGTAATCTAAATGAATTAATCTAAATGAAGTAATCTAAATGAAGAAATCTGAAGAAATTTAAAATAAGTAATGTAAATGAAGTTCTGTAATCTAAATTAGTACTCTAAATTAAGTAATGTAAGTATAGTAATGTAATCTAAATGAAGCAATCTAAATTAAGTAATCTAAATTAGTAATGTAAATGAAGTAATCTAAATGAATGAAGCACTGTAATCTAAATTAGTACTCTAAATTAAGTAATCTAAATGAAGCAATCTAAAGGAAGTAATACCCTGATGCATGCTCAATAATCCAGGTACAAAAATCTAAAAAAGCTAAGTCTGGTCCTCTGGACATTCAAAA
>JARVGQ010069725.1:0-10390 GCA_031762355.1 Hypsolebias martinsi | reverse complement strand
CAAGCCAGAGGTCACTCCTTCAGGGATGAAGATGTTCACATCCTTGATAAAAAGAATTGCTCTCTTCCGGTCGAGGGTGAGGTTCTGTCTCAAGTGGAGGAGTTCAAGTATCTTTGGGTTTTGTTCACGAGTGAGAGAAGAATGGAGCGTGAGATTGACAGACGGATTGGTGCAGCGTCTGCAGTGTTGTGGACTCTGTACCGGTCTGTTGTGGTGAAGAGGGTGCTGAGAAGGCAAAGCTCTCTGTTTACCAGTCAATGTTCCTACCCTCACCTGTGGTCACGAACTCTGGGTAGAGACAGAAAGAATGAGATCAGAGATGCAGGCGGTTGAAATGAGTTTCCTCTGCAGGGTAGCTGGACTCTCCCTTAGAGATAAGGTGAGAAGTTTAGTTATCCGGGAGAGACTCGGAGTGGAACTGCCGCTCCTCCACATCAAGAGGAGCCAGTTGAGGTGGTTCGGGCATCTAGTAAGGATGCTCCCTAGGCACCTCCATAGGGAGGAGCTTTGGCTATGTCCAACTGGGAGGAGACCCTGGGCAAGATCCAGGACATGCTGGAGAGACTGCGTCTCTCAGTTGGCCTGGGGACAACTCGGAGTCCTCCCAGAAGATCTGGAAGAGGTGGCTGTGGAAAGAGATGTCTGGACCTCCCTGCTCAAGCTGCTGCCCCCCCACGACCAGACTTCAGAATGAGCAGAAGATAATGGATGGATTCAGTTCAATTCAGTTTATTTATACAGCTCCAAGTCACAACAGAAGTCATCTCAGGACACTGAACAGAAACATTCATATATAAAATATATAAAGTAAGTTAATAATGTTTTTTATCTGCAGCAGACTGCTTCGAGTCAACAGCTGCAGATTCTCCTCCTGAGGAAGCATAAATGGACTGTACTTATATATCACCTTTTTATCTAATCAAGACACTCAAAGCTCTTTACAACACAATCTGTGCCTCGTTTACCCGTTCATACAGCTCTCTACTAGATCTCTACAAAGAACAATCAGTGTGTTAGATCACATGGGCGGTAGGTGCAACAGGTGCATCTCATAAGATTAGATTATCGTTAAAAAGTTAATTTCTTTGTCAATCGTTGCATAAAGTGAAATTCTTACAGAGTGATATTTCAAGCCCTTAAGTAATTTTGATTTTTTTTTTAAAGATAAACCCAAAATCAGCATTTAAAACAATTGCAATTCCCATAATTTAATAAATAAATAAATCAGCTGTATTCAAAGCAAAATCCCAATGAAGGAATAAAAACTTGTGAACAGAGAGCAGAGTGTTTTAACGTTTAGAGCAGATAAAGTTAAACTTTTCATTATCATTTTTTTGATCCACTGATGTCGTCCTCCTGTTGCCATGGCACCAGACATGTCACAGTCAACCATCGGTCCATCTGAGACCCATTTCTTATAGCTGACCACTAGGGTTGGGCATCGTTTGAATTTGAGCTATTCCGGTTCCAATTCCAATTCTTCATTTCGATTCCGATTCCTTTCGATTCTCGGTTCCGATTCTTTTTGTGGGCGGGGTTAAAAAAAGACATGTCAATTCAGTTCAGTTTATTTATACTGTATAGCGCCAAGTCGCAACAGAAGCTGTCTCAGGGCACTGAACAGAAACAATCAAATATAAAAATAATAAGTTAACAGAAACTTTCAAATAAAAATGAAAGAACACAATAAGGTTCCTACGAAGAGCACAGCAATATAATCCTTAGTGTTTTTAGACTGTCTTGATGCAAAATCAGTAAATAGTGGGCAACCCAGCAGATGTTTTTAGATAACAAAAAGCAAAACTACTTGTACTATTTTTTTTCATAAGGCCTGTAACCAGACAGCTGAGGGGTGAGGTATTAAAGTTTGGAGCAGATAAAATTAAACTTTTCATTATCATTTATTTTAAACCACTGATGTTGCCCTCCTGTTGCCATGGCACCAGACATGTCACAGTCATCCATCGGTCCATCTGAGACCCAGTTCTTATAGCTGACCACCTCGTCACTGACCCAGAACCAGAAGTCCAGGGTGCAGGTGTACCTCAGTCCCATCCAGACAAAAGGAGTCAAGGCATTCTTGGCTTTCTCCTGCACCCATCTCTGCTCATCAAGGTTGGTGATGGTGACCAGGTCATGGTGGTGACCTCTGCAGTAATATAAGGCCTCCTCCCAGGTTTTATTCTTTTTGATCAGGATCACATGATCTGTAAGGGGGAAAGTAAAAACAGTATCAAGATTACTAATTAAACCCGACCACACAGTGTAGGGTTTACGCTTGGGGTTACCAACCCAACGACGAGTTCGAGTCCAAGCCATGACTTTAAAAAAATACTAAATATCACGATAGTATCAATGCCATGGCTGTAAAAGTCTAGGCAAGGCATCTTGGAATAAAACTGCTAATGAAATTATCAGAGTTTTATGTCTTTCTTAAATTTACTCAAAATTGAAAGGAAATAAATACTTTCCCAGTGCTTAGTTTGTAAACTGATCAATGCCAGAATGCAAATAGTGGGCAGCGGGGAGACAAGGAGCTGGGTAGAGGGAGCTTCCTCCTCCCCCTTAAATTTTTGAATATTGTAGACGCTATTTCCTGCATTTTCGTGTAGCCTATTTTACAGGTTGTTAAACATCTACATTTGTAAACACTTGAATAAATTATTAGTTTGGAAAGCAACAACAGGTTGTGTGTGAATAGAGCAGCTGCAATTCGGTCAAGCGTCCTACCCCCCCCCCCCCATCCCCACCCCCACACACTTCATGTTTCTAAATCAAACTTCTCCGTTGAATTAATTTCTGTGCTGCTCCAATCTCATTACGACTGACTTCTCAGTTGTCCAACTAAGGACAATCCATCCATCCATTTATTTAATAAAAGTAAACTGGACGGTCTTTTCGACATTTTGATCGCTGCTAGTTTGACAAATTAGCGCCATTGTTTTGATACGTGATTAACATGTCTAATACACAAACCTTTCTCTCTCTCTTTGGTAAAACTTTTTTTTTTTTTTACTGTAGCTAAGCGTTTTTATTATATCTGAAACGTATACGTGAGTTCACATCAGCAGTCATGTGCGCTCAGAACTGTCTGGAGACGCTGCTGTGTGTAAGGTATGGCAATCCAAGTAGACAATTAATAGCCACTTTTACCACATGTCTGGCTACTAATAGGCCACTTGGCTTGTCATAAAGAGGAAGATGCTCACTTCATCCCTGCGGGAAATGCCGTCTGCGTCTCTGCTGGGCAGGAGTGTATGCGCGAGCTGGTGCGTCTGCTGCAGACGTAATATTCACTTCACAGACTGGGCAACGTCTCCTTTTTTTGTATTCTTAAAAAAAATAATCAAAATGTAAAAATGTGCTAGGACCTTGGATTTTTACGTGCGGAGATTTGAGTTGCCGGATCCGAGCAAACAGTTGCCGGAACACACCCAGTCAAAATGAAAGAATTCCAGGATCTTGTTCCAGCTCAATTAAATCATTGCCAGGTTCAAAGCGTCAAGGCCCCCCACTTGGCTACCACCCATGGCGCCAGTTCTGCAATTGAATGTGGAGAAAGTTCTATAAAAAACTCACCATCATAACAGATGAGGGGTTTTCTGTCTTCACAGTCCTCAGTCTTCCATCTGCCTTTGTCATCTAACACAGTCATCGCACATCGATTTCTTGCATCATAATCAAACTGTACGTTCCAGTGTCTGAAAGAGAAACTGCTTCCATCTGACCAGCTCCAGCTGTCTCTGAACAGACCAAAATAAATTGTATTTTCTTGGACAGAACTGAGTTCAGTCTTGAGTCGTTCATCATGTAGTTGGTTCCATCCACTGATCAGGTCTGTGTGATTCTCTCTGCAGTAACTCTGAGCTTCCAGCCAGGTCTTTGTTTCTAGTATGAAATGGAATTTCTTTGATGTGCTTCTTTCTGTGAAGCAAAGAGACAAACTCACGTCACTGTTTAAATGTTTTAGCTGAACATAAAACTAGGTGCAGACTCAGAGACGTTAGCAGCAATAGGTAAAAAGCATATACCGTAGTGTTAAATTGACTTTTACAGTACTGCTCATTTGGATTAGATTCTTTTTCTTTATCGTTTTAGAAATTAATACTTATGTGTTATCTAAGACATGTGACTGTTTTAATAAATTGCATAGTTTAGATTTTGAGTTCTTTGAATACTCACCATCAAAGCAGGTGAATGATTTTTTTGGCTTACAAGAGTGATCTCCCCATGTGAGGTGATTCTGGATAAAACCACAGTTTTCAGTACCTGTTGTTCCTCTATCAGTTGGTTCTCCTGTGATCCAGTTTGTCTCACTTTCATTAAACTCCACTCCAGGCAGAGACCAGTGCCATGTCCTGTTGACACCAGTTTGCTCATACAGACCAATCCAAGCCTTGGTCTTCTCTGCTGATATGTTGAGGATTCTCTTCATGTCTGTCATGTTAGACACTGTGGCCAGGTCAGAGTGTTTCTCTCTGCAGTACTGCTGAGCTTCAGTCCAGGTTTTATTCTGATCAACAAAGTGATACTTGTAGAGCTGACATGTGATGAGACAACACTGACCTGGAAACGCAGAAGCTGTTATTGAATTCAATATTAAATTAAAAAAAAAAAAACCTATCAAAACAAATGAACTGTAGAGGTGATTCTACTGTATGTGCTCTTCTGTGACTTAAATTTCAATCAGATCTTCTCTGACTCCACATGAATCTGTCCTGTCGCTGTAAACAGAGACTGTAATTAACTTACACATCAGAAAGAGCAGAATCAGACTCCACTGCATCTTTGCTGTCATATTTGACTCCAACACTTTGTCTCTGTTGGATGAAGGACACATTTAAACATTTCATCTTGACGTTTTCAAACCTGCAGCTCTGCCTCCACTCTACAGAGAAACAATGCTGGAGAGCAGATCTGCGAGCAGAGAAACCGAAGCCGAACAGTGAACAGAGCAGACAATGAGCTGAACTTATGCATCTCACAGCAGAGGACAGAAGAGGAGTATTGTCACAATAACAAATTTTGCTGGGCGACTAATTGTCTCAGAAATTATTGTGATAAACGATAATATTGTTTGAAATTTAACGATAAGTAATTGTCAAATTTGAGAAGAAATGTTGATTTGTTTGGAGTGTAGTACCTTTTCGTACCACCTGATGGCAGTATAAGACTGTTTGAATCAAAGGATGGATGGTTGAGCAGCGTGTCTCATTAAGAAAAATGGAAGGGAGGACCCTGTCCTTCCCCAATCTGTTTTACAGAAACACGATCTGTAGTGTACTTCTGGGTCGCACAGATCCCGGTTGTTTATGAAAAAAAAAAAAACTGTCTTAATTTACTTTGAAGATTACATGCTCTAGCTCGACCAATCTTTCCCCCCCCCCTTTCTTTCTTTTTTTTCTTTCAGCTGCTCCCTGTGTTAGGGGTCACCACAGCAAACTAAGTTGCACAAAGACTTGGCAGTTAATTTTTTACGCCGGATGGCAACCATAGACACCGAGCTACCACAGCCCTCTGTGTGGAGCAGAGAGCTGCCATCAAGGACACCCAGAGGATCAGATGGTGGGGGTTAAGGGCTTTGCTCAAGGGTCCAGAGTGCGGTGAATGAGGGTGGGGGCAGGTTGGGTGCTTCATCTACCCCCACCAACATTTTTGATGTCGGTACCAGGGCTTGAACTGGCGATCTTCCGATCACAGTCCCACCTTCTCTAACCTCTGTACCACCAGTCCCATATCTCGACTGATCTTAATGCAGCTAACTTATGCCACTCAAATTTTCCTTCGGCTCTCTGTTGTTTATGAGTAACAACTGTCTTAACTTACTTAGAAAAGTACGTGCTCTATCTCTACCGATCTTCATGTAGCTAATTTACGCCACTCATATTTCATTTACAAATCATATGCGATGCATTAGACCTGACCCCCAGCCTGGGCTGAATGAGAAAAACCCTGCAACATACCGAATGAATTATTTCCATGGGGAGACAGCGTCACTCCTTGGTGAAGCTGCATGTCAAGCTGCATATCATTTTAACCATGACGTAAATATGTCATTGATTTTAACGGAAATACGAGTGACGTGAATTAGCAACATAAAAATCAGCGGAGGTACAGCACACACGTTTCTAAGTAAATTAAGACCGTTCTTATTCATAAACTGAATTATACCAGTACATTTTCCTTAATCTAGCATATTGGACGGTGATCCATGCGACCCAGAAGTATTCCTACACTACAGATCGGGTTCCGCAACAGATTAGGTAACCACAGGCCCTTACATGGGCTGACATGGTGACATGGTGGACATTCGGTGTGATTTGAGCTCTTTAGCTTAGCATTTTTCCACACAAAACTTTTAATTAAAAAAAATCAGTAAAATTCTCACCTTCTTTTTGCAGAGAAAAACAACATTTTACACAAAGGCATGGGTTTCACCCGTGAATTTTGGAGCTCGACAAGACGTAGGTTTATTCCCGAGGTCAGCCTGTTAGCTTCTCAGCTTAGTTGCTTTCAACAATCCAAAAACATGATTTTGGACAGTTAAAATGGATTTTAAAGAGAAAAGAGAAAGAGAGGGTCAGTGAAGAACACCAGAGTTGAGCCGTGTCTTCAGTAGAAAGAGAGAGACATAAAGATACGATAAAGCCGGTAAAAGAAAATAAGGTCGATAATTTTCATTCCTCACGTAATTAATTGATTTTATTGTTTCTCGTGACAGGCCTAAAGAGGAGTCATGAGGAAAAAAAAGGTAAATTTTTGTTAATTCTGTTTTCGTTTACAGTGAGTTTGTTTAAGGTATTTAGAAATTTTGTATTCTTTCACTTTTCAGTCTTCTAAGTACAAATGTAGGTTTGCTTTCATAAGTGACACTTTTTTACCTCTTTATCTACAGAAATTATAAATTTGAGCGCTAAATGAATGACCATGATATAAAATGTGACTAAAAATGTGTTTAGAAAGCAAAATTATTAAGTACAGAAAGTTAGTGAAAAATACCTTGTTTCTCAATCCTAGTGTGTGAAAGTTCTTCTTGATGCTATGCTGAAATTGGTCTTAATAAAATGTTTCAGTCCACCAAACACAGATGTTGTCAACGCCTCCTCAGACTCAGTTTGAATATACAAAATAGGAAAAGTACATCTCCTATTTGAGATACAAAAATGGGTTACAATGTTTAAAGGTGCTTAAAGTTAATCTACAAGCAGCACTTTAGAGCCATGCTGACGGCTGTAGCAGCAACACACTATTTAAATGTGAACACGAGCAGAAAACATTGATAAGCAAATATAAATATACATTTTAAGGAGTTCAGATCTGTCTGTTACGTGTTGCTGTTGTAATTACAATGCACTGAAAATCCTTTAGGCTGAAACACAAACACCATTAAAAACTGTCATTAGATATTAATAGATGACCACTGCATTCACTCTGGATATGTCATGTAAAACAAGTGTAATCAGATACACAATTATGGCCTCTCATTTGACAAGAATACTTTGGTTTGCATAGGAGTTTGTTGTTGAATCAATGGCTGCAATGTGTCCAGAGGGCTGTGCATGCAAAACCAACCCAAATCATCAGCTCTCCTCCTCCATGCTACATCCTGGCACAGACCAAACACAGTTTTTTTTTTTGCTGATACACTATGTTTGATATTTGCCAAACATGGTGCTGTGCATTATGGCTAAATCTCATCTGAGCAAAAGGACATTGTTCCAGAAGTCTCATATCCATTCAGACTTGACAACTCTAGCCACAAACTTAAGTTGTTCTACAAGATTTAAGGCGTTCTCCTGCAATATTTCCAAATGAGTTGTAGTTGTTCAGACTTTTGCTGTTTCCTATCATGAACTTTAACTTACAGCCTGCTAACTGAGGCCTGTAAAGTTCAGCCTAAAGCTTTTATTTTTGTAGTTTCTCTAAATAATACACAGTCTGATGTTGGGGTGTCTTGCTCATTTCACTCCTGGGAAAAATGGGCGCTGTCTTGTAAATAATCTCCCTCTGTTGAATGATGGTCTACATATTTCTTGGAAATGACCTTTAACCCTTCCCAGACTGATTGGCACCAACTGTTGCTGCTCTAAGGTCATTGTTGATGTCTTTTCACCTTGGAATTGTGTTAACACGCATCTGAATGTACCACAGCAACAAACTGACAAAAACGTCTGCTTTTACTTGATGATTATTTGATCAGCAGCACCTGGCTGATACATTCCCTTTTAAATCCTGTGGAAGCAGCAACAGTGAAAACCAGCCACTCAGGAGCACAAGCCAGTGTACCTCTTGTGCTAGTTCCAAGCCCGGGCAGATAGTGAGGGGTTTTATCAGCAAGGGCATCCAAAGTAAAACACTTTTGGCAAAACTATAAAGCAAGTTCATCTAAGTGACAGTATACCAGATCAGTCGAGGCCCGGGTTAACAACGACCGCCACCTGTCAGGGTTTCAGGCAGGTCAGGACAGAAATGAACTCAGCTGAGCAGGCAGACTTGGGAGGCAGGCGTACAAAAATAAAATACTCTTTAATAATAATAAATCAAAAGGCTGACATGGCAGCAAACTTACAAAAAGGCTTCAGGACGGGAACAGACAGGATCAGACAGGCAGGACAAGACAGGCAATACCCAACGACTAACCGACAAATGACAGGACTAACAGATGGGTTTAAATACACAGCCAGGACAGAGACAAGTGGGAGATTAATCAGACAATTAAAGCAGAAACACAAGGGAGCACAGACAAAGGAAAGCCCACTAGATGGCGCCATCCCCACACCACTGGTGCTGTTGTGCTACTGTGAAGACCACGAGGAGGGAAACGCATCAAGAGACAGAGAGAGAAGGGGAAAGTCAAGAATGTAGGACTGAAGGTTGCAACACTAAATGTGGGGACAATGACAGACAAAGGTGGAGAGCTGGCTGACATGATGCAGAGAAGGAAGGTAGAATCGGCTGCGAGCTGCCTTCTCTGTTTGTTTTTATAACCTTATCAGTTCGGCCAAGTTCACAGAACTCAGAGGTGTCCTTGGCTGACAGCTGCAGGCTGCAGCCTCACTGAGCTCCTCGAGCAGCTCTCTCTGCTAACCCAAACATACGATTCATGGGCAGAGTTAACATTCTCAGCCACAATAATAAAAACATCCATAACCTTTGACAAACATTTCCTAATGTATTACCGACATCTTTTCTCAACATAAAATTTTACTTTTAAACTTGTATATGAGATAGGAAGGTGATGTGACTTTGTCAAGGAAGGTCAGACCTTTAATTTATAATGTAATCCTCTAGTTTGGTCATAAATGACAATAAAGCAAAATCACTTTCGAAACATTTGGTTAGATGTCATCAGGCAAATACGTAAAAGTTTGGCCTGCTGAATTTATCCTTTTTTTTTTTTTTTTTTTAAGAAAAAGAAAATAAATCACAAGTACACTTGTACAAAGATTTGGTGATTATTTTTACTGACACAACCAGCTACCACAGACCTCTGTGGGACAGAAGGCTGTCATCATTCATTCAACCTTTATTTAGGCAGGTTAATCTCATTGAGCCTCGAGGACTCATTTACAAGAGAGACCTGGCTACAAACTAAGGAAAGGGCACACATGGAGCATCTGGGGTGTGGGGGATGCTTGGGTTGATATAATTTAAGAGGCTTGCTCATAGGCTCAGAGTGGGGCAAATGATGGTGGAGGGTGCTTCACCTTTCCCACCCAAATTTTGAATGTAATGATCAGTCATAGGCTCAATCACAAGCTTGCCTTCTACAAATGCTGTGCCTGTAGATTGGCTGGACTTCATTAGGTCACTATGTAAAATATTGGAAGTTTGGCATGCAGAATTTGTAATTGTTCTGTAAATGAGATATATTTGAACTATAGTCATATTTAGATAACGGTTTGCAGCCCTAAAAAAGAAATGCATCGGAAAATGCTGGTGCACTCTGCCACATATACTGTTGAACAAAATTTACATTATCTAGCTGACTGACACTAGAAATGTTGGAGATATGTTTAGCTCAGTTGTTATAGTGAATGTTGGCTTTTTGCAACAAGCGGCTGATCCTATTTAATTCTTATTTTAGACCGCAACAGGTGTAAACCCAGTGCAGAGATACTGCTCATCTGAGTCTGCAGCATTTCTGGTGATTCTGCTGTTCGTATTTTCTGTAAGCTTGTTAACGTGCAGGCTTAATGGTAGACTGCTGGAGGATGTGGAGAATCAGGATTAATTGAGACCTGAATCGTGTGAATTCGGATTCAGTGTGGGATTCACATCTTCATTCAGGTGTAACAGACCAAATTAGTCCATGCTAGGACTTTTGGGCATGACCGCAAAAAAGCTAAACTCTGTTCACCCTCACACTAGGATTTTGTTCATGAATTTA
>JARVGQ010069593.1:0-10431 GCA_031762355.1 Hypsolebias martinsi | reverse complement strand
ATATATTTGTGTGTGCGTGCACATGCATCCAGACCAGTGCATGTGGGAGTGTGAGGGCTGATGATAAGCACCTGAGCCCTGAGGCATCCTTCAGATTTCCTCTCACGTTGACGCTGAAATCAGCCCAATCACTGCACTGTCATCTGCCCCGCCACCAGAGAGAAGCCTGCACTGCATCCCGACGAGCTCATTTGCGTATAGCGGTGTGTACACACACACACACACACACACACATGCACGCACACACATGTTCATGTGAGCTTTCACTCACATATGCCCTCCAGGCTTTCCACTTTCTCCCAAAATTGAGTTCAAACAGAATCACTGCAGGAGACATTTGTTGGATTTTTCGTTCTTTCGTTCGTTTTCATGCACAGGTGGAAAAAAAAAAACCCTTCCTTCTTGATTTATAGTGAAACTGAAGTGTCATTTTTCACCAGAGGGATGGAGCCCCCACTGCTAGGTGAATACTTTAAGCCCGATCTCATCAACAAATAACTTATTACCGCTCACATAAACACGCAGGCCTCTATGAGTCACATTAAAAATTCATTTTGGCTGTGGACGGCAGAAGAAGCTTTGCATGGATTTCAAACAAACGAGCTAATTTTAATGTGAGGATTGTGTTTTAAACTGGAAGATTGCATTGCTGTGTTTGGGTAATGCAAAATTTTAAAGTTTCTTTAAATCTGTAAACAAGTGGTTGTTAGCAGCTATTCACAAATGTTGATTACAAACCTTTAATTTAAGGTTGCAATAACCACCAATATGAGAAATTAATAATTAGAGATAATTAATAATTTATGTGAATTTTGTTTGCTTCTTTATTTTGTTGACTGGTCTTCATGACAATGAGTAGCTTTAAGTAGGCAGGACCTGAGGATCAAAATACCTGTATTGGTATTTTGGACAAAGAAGATATATTTTGAGGGGGGGGGGGGGTGCACTTTGTCAAATAAGAAAAAAGCAACTTTGAATGGAAGAGGAGGTCTCAGATTTTAACTTTCAAACGCCTTCAATGCAGCATTAAGCCTGATATTCCAGTCAGTTCCACTCTAATTCACTCCTTCTTGCATGTGACCAAAGCATATTCCCATTGAGCACCCCCAACCCCCCCCAACCAGGCCTTTCGATCTGTACTGACTCTAAACCATTTTAATCTAATATGAGAATATAGAGGCTCTTTCATAAAACAGTTCCCTGAAAATGGCCATGCAGACCAGTCCATCTTTGAGCTCCCTCCTTATAAAGTTCATAAATCAGACGGAGCCGACCACATCCCGCACAGGCGTGAGCTTATAGAGCGTCGTGGAACCAAAAGAGGCTTGAAGCAGAACTTAGCTGGGCTGACGTGAAGCACAGTGAATGTGTGACAGACGTCTCCCTTGCATTAACTCAGTTCAGCAATCCTCTTTGTGGGTAACAAAATGCTGAAATACAAAGTTGCTGTGAGTCACCACAAACTTCAATGGTATTCCATCTGTTTGATGTTTCACGTGACCTGCTGGTCACACAGACCAGAACTCATCACTTCATCACATTAGAACTGCCCTATGGCTTCACTTTCATGTTGTCCGATTTGTCTCTGTTACTACAGTACCTTGCTTCACAAGACAGAGGTGCATCACGGCCGGGCTGGCTCCAACACCCCCCCCCCCCCCGCAACCCCAATGATGCAATTGTGATGAAATAAAAAATAATAATAAAGAGAAAATCTGAACTAAACAGTTTAAGGGGAATTGTGTTTGTATGCGTGCATGTATGCACGAGTGTTTGAGTGTGTGTAGGGGTTGTGGGTGATACCTGTACACTATTTTTAACATAATTTAAAAAAAAGCATTTGTATTTCTTCTTTAACAATAAGTGCATTCTAAAAGCTACAATTTTCATGGTGCAGCAGCTCTTACATGTTTCTAACACTTGAAACGGTCAAATGCAGAGTACAATGGCACTTCTGTCTTGAATACAGTAGTAAAATCTCCTATTAAAATAATTATTCTGCAAATTGCGCTGAATTAAAGCACTTAGCTTCCTCCTTTAGTGATGTTCAGCTCTTTCGATGTGGGGTTTGGTGAAAAGATTCTGAACGTTAATATCTTACCTGCTGGAGAAACCCTGATGAACAACGTCAGTTTGGAGATGAAGAGTTTAATTCTGGTTGTCGATATTTATTCTAACACAGGACTGGAAGCTGGAATTTAAAGCCACAGAAGACAAGAACCTCCTTTTAGGCTGGCTGCAGCATCACTTTTAAACTGATCTCCATGTAAACAAATAAAATACAACGTATTTGGCTAAACTACTTTCAAGTCAAGTGATAGGTTTGTCTGTTATACTGCTTTACAAGTTAAACATTAAAAATGTTTAGATTTAATTAATTATTTGAGGTTTTAAGAAAAGTGTCATGTTACATTGATTGACAGTGTTGCAGCCTGTTAGTGAGTGGGCGGGACTTTCATATTGACAGTACCGCCCATTTCTGTCGGAGCAGGTTGAAATGCTCCAAAACACATAGCATGGAATTAACTGTAAACCATAAATTGTTGCTTTAAATTTGCCATGTCTTTCTGTATTATCGATGATTATGACCATATGGAAGAGCTAGTGCCTCGTCAAAGATGTCAAAGATCAAAATGGGTTGTTGCAAATTTAAAACTATAATCTCAAAACATTCAGGAAGCTGCACTCAAATGCATTTTTATAAACCTTTACATTGCCATCAGTATTGGTGTGCACAACAACCAGTTGTAGCACTTACAGTGCAGACTGAGGAGAAACTTCCAGATGGAATATCATAGTACTTCTGCTGTACCATGTAATGTAAAACTTATATTGGTGTCAACGTTAATCAAACAGCTTTCACATAAATGTCCATGACATCTTCAATACTGGAGTTGTTTTAAGTCTACAACAACTTTGACTAGCCATTATCTTGTCAGACTGGTCAAAATTAATCCAAACTTTTCCCAATTTAGATCCTTCAAAGAGTAATCTACAACAGGTAAGATATTAATTATTCATAACCTTTTCACCGAATCCCACTTTGCAAGATCTGAACAATCATTAAGCAAACAGGTTATTACCAAGGTCAAACACATTGATGTGTGGCATCCCTGTTACATAAAACTGTCCTAAAAAACATACAGAGGCAGTGGACATACTGGGAGATGGACGCCTTAACACCATGAAGAAGGAATAAAGAGGTTAAAACGGGAATGTCTCGCTGTGTTTGTTTGTGCCCTGACGTTCATGACGTGCAGGCCTGAGGAAGAGGAAACATGCAGACTGCATAAATTCTGCATGTGTTTATGAGCGTTGCTCTGCATGCATGGCGGCAGAAGCCACACAGAGCGCTGCTCTCCTGTCAGTGTGATTAGACGGCTGCACGGTAAGAGCAGAGATGGAGAGAACAGAGGGAGAGATAGAAAGCAGGGTGGGGTGGTGAGAGGAGACTTTGTAGTGAGGCGGGGGACCTGAGGGAGGAAGCCTTCAAAGAGTTAGAGGCCAAGCGCCTGACACAGACAACGTTTCTGTCTCTGTTTTTCTAGCTCACCCACCCACCCACACGCAAACAGTCACCCGAAGGTGCAGCGAGGTCATTTCAGCCCAGGCTTCCCCCTCGTGCAAACGTCAAAGTTTGGATTTCGGACGCTCATCTGCACACACGTCACCTTGTCTGTCCTTTTCTTACCCCTAAAATAGGCCACCACGGTCACTGCAGGGCTTGCATGTCTCGACTTATGATGAGAGGTTGCCATGACAACAACAACACCAGCAACCCCGGTGGGCTCCTCTGCATATTCAAGGAGAACTTTGTAGTTGAATTACGGTCGGAAATTGAAGGGTCGAATCGATGAGGTGGTCAGAGGAGGGCTGAGGGAGAAGGGATTAACAGATGGATGAATGGAAGGAAGGACGGACGAAAGAGGAGGAGAAGGAGGGGGAGAGGGATGGATAGAGGAGATAGCAGAGGTGTAGATGATGCAGTGGTCATTGTTTTGTGCATGAGCTTGAGCTTTACTTTTTGGACGATCATGCCTTCCTCTGGTGTTTTAAAAGAAAATAACGTGACATGATCTGTGAAAGACTGTTCATGTGTGTGTGTTCATGTGTGTGTGTTCATGTGTGTGTGTGGTGACAGAGACAACTTTCATTGTGATGCTGCAGCTGTCAGAATCAGAGCAACATTCAACATGCACCAACATTTATCTTCACTGTACAGCCCCCACCCCCCCACCCAAAAAAAAAAAAAAAAAAATCACACACACACACACACACACACACACTCCTGGACATTAAGGATACCCAGGAAATTAGAGACACACACTTTCATACTGCAAGTTACTTTCAAAAAGAGTAAATAATGAAAATCGGAGAGAATATTTAACTTTAACTGTATTTTGTAAAAGTTGAGGCAATAAAATGAACTTTATTCTGGATATGAAGTCCATTTAATTGTAAAAAATAAAATAATTCAATTTGGTTTTGATTTTTTTTTAGAAAAGTTTTTTTTTTGGCTTCAGTGTTATCAAACTTTTGGATCTGCTCTTCACAGTCCAGCTTAGTCTGATTCAAATCATCTGTTTAAATCAAAATGTTTGCTTTCAGATACTGCTCTGCTTTTTATCTTTCACCTGCGAGTCTGCGACTTTCAGTTTTTACTAATTAACTTCTTTTAACTTTAAATTACAGTTTTGCTCAACAGAACGTTTCAGCACTGTTATGCAAACGCTGGTTTTTAGCTCTAGTTTAGGCTATTTTACCTTTTAGATACAATTGTGTTAATCTTAGCTTTCAGATATTGTTTTACTCATTTTATTTCTGCTTTGCTTGTTTCAACTTCAACTCGTTTCATCAACGTTCTCATTGCATTTTCTCATAAAATGTAGTTTGTCTTATTGCTCAATTACTTTCAAGCTTATTTTTTATGACTTTTATTTAATCACAGGCTTTGCTAGAGATGCAAAATCCAAAAGGTTCTGTAAAGCTAAGCTCACAGTATTTTCTTCATGAAAGAGGACGTGGGTAATCATCATGTGACCTGTTCACCACACTCTCCTGCAGACCACACTGACTCAGAGGAAACACGACAACCCGGGGCACGCTTTCTGAAAGGCCCCCTGCTCTCCGCTCCACGGCACTGCAGTGCGTCTGAAGGCTGAAGATAATCTGAGCATCAGGAAGCCACAAGGATCAATCATGCTTTTTATTATGTTGAGAGCGTCGAGGTGCAGAAAAGTAAATGGCGCTGCATTATGCAGTGCAATAACTTTTTATAACGGGAGGCGGGCGGCACAACATGTTTACACCAACACAAAGTGCTGACTGTGGACGTCTGCTGAAGGTGCGTGGAGGTTGCAAAAACACAATGGTCAACATTTCACACGTGCAGTTCTGCTCAAGAACTTCTATCGTACGATAATGACTTTGCCTGTCTGCGTGTGTGTCAACAAAATATTTAATGAGCCGGTGGACTAATCCTAATGAAACACTCAGAAATTATTTATTAGATTCACATCTACAACTAATTAACCTTTAAAGTCAACTTCATTCAAGATGGCCGCCGTAGTTAGTAAACCTTGGCCAACACAAAAATGGCCTTAACTCATTAATTTTACAGATAACGAACTCTAATTTGGCGTGGTAGTAGCCAAGAGTGATCCACAGCACGTCTTCTGTACGCTACACCAGATCTTTGTTTAAAATGTTGGCAACAACGACTGCCGTCAAGCTCTATCAGTCTTGGAGCAAACTACCTCATGAATCACCAGACGAATCGCGGGACGTACATCTACAACACGACAACTTAAGTGGTTAAGACTGTTGCCTCACAGCAAGAAGGTCCTGGGTTTGATCCTGTGGTTGGGCCTGGGGTCTGTGGAGTTCTCCTTGTGTTTGTATGAGTTTTCTCCGGGTACACTTTTCCTCTCACAGCCCAAAAACAGGCATGTTAAGCTCAGGCTCAGACCTACCTTGCAAAAGAGATCTGTGATCTTGACGGGATAAACAAGTTGTCCACCACAACCTGACCTTAAAAAATGGATACAACTTGGTCAGTATCGCAGATTTTGAGCTAGTTTAGTAAAAAAGTAACAAAAAGTCATTGGGGGAGTTGTGGCGCAGAGGTTAGAGAAGGCGAGCTTGTGATCGGAAGGTTGCCAGTTCGATGCCCCGCACAGACAACATCAATTAAGTATGTGAGAAAGGGGAAACACCCACACCTGCCTCCATCTTCATTTGCTCTAAACGGGGACCTTGAGCAAGGCCATTAACCCCAACCATCTGCTTCTCCGAGCACCCTATCTGCTCCACACAGACGGCTGTGGTAGCTCAGTGGTCCGTGGTTGCATCAGGAAGGATATCCAGCAAAAAAAAAAACAATTCCCAAATCTTCTTGCGAGTTAGTTCGCTGTGGTCACCCCCTGACAAAGGCAGCAGCTGAAAGAAGAAGAAGTAGCTAAAAGTCATTCCCAGCACAAGCCCTGAGCGCGCACGCTCAAGAAATCACAAATTTTCAAGGTTTGACCAAAACCGTTAACAGTAACGCTGTAGTTTTTTGACGATCCTAAAATAAAAACTGCCACGAATGTTGCTGTTTTTAAATGTGCTCCTTCAAGGAATGCTAATTTTTTGTAATCTTTCTTGTTCATATATTTCACTGCAGCAACAGAAGACGAGAACTGTTTTTGGTAGCTGAGGTGGTGTTAGAGGCCCAGTGGTCAGAGGGACTGAGGAGGAGGGAGAGCAGGATGGGGGAGGGCGTGAGGTCTGCTGGGGGGGAATCAGTGATGAGGAAAATAGATGAAGGCAAGAGGAGTGGGCGGCTGTAATGACCCGAAGACTCAGCTGGCTGCGGACACCGAATAGAGTGAGATGCAGACAGAACGAGTTCAAGCCGTGGAGGCAGCGTGGGGGTGCAAGGACGATCAAAACAGAGGGAGAAGAGACAGCGATAAGCAAAGGCGAAGAAACATATTTTTGTTTTAATGCCTGCATCTGTTCACAAGCACAAAAACACAGATAAACACAGGAATGCTGCTGCCATGCATGTCAACAAATCATCAGTGGAAAATAGCTTTAAGATGCCGTTGTGGCTTTTCATGTTGTTAAAGATAAATGACCAGACAAAAACAAAAGGTGCATGAAACTCTAATTATCATTTGATGTGAAGATTTTAACTCGTTTGTCAATATTCTGATTAATGGATGTCTTAAATTACATCAAATATCATCACTTTTGCAGCAAAATACTTGATAACTTTTGTCCACCGTAACAGTAAAATAGCGCAAATCATAATTATTAACCACAAGCTCTGGATCATCTTAGCGTTGCACCCCAGCTGTTAACCTTGATGATGACATCATCAACATTGAATATATTAATAAGGGAATAAGGAATGTGTGTCGGTGTTGACGTATGCAGCTCGATTTAGACAGAAATATGCCATTGTGCCAGGGAGTAATAAGGGTAAAGAATGACAAGGAGGGAAAAAGTAAATTTGTGTTGGAATAAGCTGAAGATGGAAAAAGGCAAAAGGTGGGGAGTGAGAAGGGAGGAGCTGTGGTGTTGACGGAGCGGAAGAGTGAGTGATGTAAAGACTAAAACAGGGAGCTGAGGAACACTGAGAAGCATCTGTGTGCACACCAGCGAGAGGAAGAGAGGAAAAACGAGAGCATAAAAGGTTAAAGAAAGGGGAGCCGCAGAGAGAAGGATGGGTAACGGAAGAGGCCGAGAGGAACAGGGAAAGATGGAGGCTGGGGGGGGGGGTGGAGATTACAAGGGAGTAGGATGGGGATAACACAGAGGAGGAAGGGATGAGGAGGAAGGGTGGAAAAGCTGCAAAACATAATGCTACATGGAAAAAAGAAGCTGAACAGGCCATAAATGTAAGACATGAATGAGTGTTGAGGAGGTAGAAGGTCTTTCCAGAGGGAAGCTTCACATATCTAACATATTCAAAACAATCAGCAAAGAACTTATGGATTTTTTTAAAAACAGTTTTCATTTATAAGTAAATCATCAATAATGCACACTGTAAAACTGGATTTTGCCAGTTTGTTATCCCAGTTTATCATTTATTAGTTTGCTTGACACTCAAAAAATAGTTACAAAATATAATTCTTAAAATTGTTAACCTAAAATCTGACGTCAAATGAAAAATAATGAACATTACCTCAACTTTTACTGATTAAAATGTTTGGATCATCACTGTTTTGAGTTTTATCCCTCTCTTCCATGCTAAGGTTATTGTCAATATATATATATTTTCCAGACAACAGTCTGTGACATCTGAAGCGGCTTCAGGATGAGTTAAATATTCCACAAGAATAATTGCATAAAATAACGTTATTCCAACAGATGATCAGTTATGGTGAAGTGGACATAAAAGTTGCTTTTAGTTCAATATACCAGTAATATATTAGTTTGCTTCAAAAGACCAGACCCATTTAATTAGGCTAAAATAAACATACACATTTTTATTAAACGTTAAACCAACGTGTTGTGTTTTACAGTGTAGGGAATGTTTACAGCAGCATTACAGTCTGCATAAGAAAATTAAATGTCCATGTGTACCACAATCCATCAATACATGTACTGTCTTTAAAATCTAGAGAATCATCTGACTGACTTAATTTTGAATTTTACATCCGATTCACCTGCTTATCTGCGCTCTACTTTGTGTTCATGTTCTGTTTGGACCTTTATAAGCTGTATGCATGCGTGCGTGCGTGTGTGTCAAACTGCATGAATAAATATGGCCACAGAGATAGCCCAGGGTTTGTTGACTGCTCTGATGTTTAAATTTGCGCCATGGCTTCTTCCCGCAAAGCTCATGACTCACTCTCTGATAAAAGCTAACACGTTAAAAGCAACACCGGGTCAGCGCTCACCTATTTTAATTTAATGCTGATGGGAAAAACTGCTTTGGTAGCTGGGAGCCGTTGCTGGCCTGAACTAATCCCATCACCCTGATGACTGTTCAGGTCTAGTGCGTTATTTTGTGTTATTTTTTTTAAAAAGAAGATTTATTGCATCATCGCAGATTTTGCCATTAGCCCGCTAAGCTAATGTTCTCTAATGTGTTATTCTCTACTGCATGTTTTATTTTCTGTGCAGGATTGGTGTGTAGCATCCTGTCTGACTTGCAGAGATCTCATTACAGATCTCTCTGGCTGCAGAAAACCCTGTCACCGGCCTCCTCTCCTCCATCCATCTATCGCTCACTCCATCCCTCGCTCCTTTGATCCATCTCTTTTTGCTCTTTGCCCTCGTTTTACCTCAGTCTTTTTAGTATGCATTGCTGTGTGGCCTGTGTAGGTGAGAGTCATGCCTCTGCTCGAGTCTATATGTGAACGTGTGTGGTGTGTATGCATGAAAATCCAGGCTTGAGGGCATAGTTCAGATTTGTTGAAGCGGGGTTTGTAAGAAAGTTATGAACAATTGATAACTTACCTGTTGCAGATAATTCTTAGAACAATGCCATTTTGGAGAAATATAGTTTAATTCTGACTAGACTGATGAGCTAAAAACTAGTTCGAGCTGGGCCAAAAGCAAAACGGATTGCTGTTTGAACACTACAATCTCAGTACTTCATACCAGTTTATTAAGCCTTTACAGTATACTGCTGTCAGTTTCACACTGAGTAGTTATTTACATCAACTTCTTTGGTTTATTTATAAGGTCAATAATGGTAGCAACAGCTAGCTGTAAAACTTCTTGTGCAGCCTGAGGCTTTTTCAGATGGACTTTCATAAAATCTCTGCTAAGATACTGGAAAATTGACAGGAGTTTAAGTTTATGTAACACTATTTTATCTTGATATTAGATGGTTTGTGATAATTTTTGTTGTTTTTAAAGTACAGTTATGTATTTGCTTTTTAAAAATGGCACATTGTCTCCTCAACATGTTCTCCATGGCGTCGTTTTGCTCAAAAACGTTTTCCTTCAGCTGATCGATCGTACGTGTTCATCTGCTAATTTGCCTCGCCTGCACTCACTCAGTAATCATCTGCACTGTAATTTTGCTCATACACGAAGATGCAAACATGAGAACAATACAGTACTAACAAGATCATGCACACTTACACCCAGTACTCGTTATTTATCTGCAGGTAAATGTGTTCATGTTGGAATGTACAGTACAGTAGTCCCAGTTAGCATTTTTTCAAAATAAGATTGGACATGAGAAACAATTGGCTGATTGATGGATGAGATGCATGATTGGCATGAAATTTTTAATTTAAAATAAATTATTATTATTTTTTTTAATCACCTGCTGCACCTTTGTGCAGTCCACACTGCAGGATAAGTTTCCTGCTGCAGCTGATCAGCTGATCTCCGTGCAGAGCGGAGAAGTGGGTGTGGCCGAGAGCACTAGTTGGGGAGAGCAGCAGAGACAGAGAGTTGAGTTCATGACATTCTGTGCACTTT
>JARVGQ010069581.1:0-10140 GCA_031762355.1 Hypsolebias martinsi | reverse complement strand
TGTGCCCCCCCCCCCCCCCCCGCCAGGAACAATAAAGTGAAGACGTGTTCTGAGGGTTTCTCTCTGTTTAAAATACATCCTCATAAATTCCGTTCAGTATATTTTTTCTGCCACAAAAACTGCCTTGTTTGGGCCGGCCTTTGCTGTCCCTGAACAATCCTCGGAAATCTTGAGAAACACAATACAGGACGACTTGTAACGGTGAACATCTGAGCCAAACCCTGCGGGTCCTGCTCTTTGACACAAGCGGCTCCATTAGAATTCTGCCGGCGCAAACTCATCCCTTACAGGACCGTAACGAGCCTGTAGCTACTGGATTGCTGCCTTTCCTTCTCTTACTTCATAGGCCTAAAATAGCAGTAAGCACCACCCTCAGTTAGTGGCAGATCTGGGCCTCAGTGGATTGGTTTTTGTGTGTGTGTGTGTGCGCCACAAGGTCATAGCTATTGTTCTCCTGTCCTGTGGAAACAGGGCCGGGACGTCTGCATCCTGTCTTTCCCTGCCCTCTACCTCTATCGTCATCTCCCTCTCATCCCGGTGCAGACACTTTCTCCCCTTCCCTCGCCTGTGATGGCATTCAGCACTATTTACTCAAACAATGAAGCCTCAGGAAGACGTCCTAACGAGCAGGATAGCTTTTAGTTGTGTAAGCGAAAAACACTGGACGCGTGCATCGCTTTGTGTCTGAGCTGCTTCAAGGAGAGGGTTGAAGTGTGGAAAAAGGTGTGAACCCACCGCTGATAAGACGCAACGTAAATAAATTAAAGTATGAAGTGGTTCAAAAATGGTAAAAATTGTGGTCACGGTTGTTATTGGTTTTCAATCTCATTTTCTTCAATGTTTCCTGTTGTTTTGTCATCTTCTTCTCTGCCCCTTTTCCTTTTCCATCATTCTCACCGTATGCAGTAGGCGGCCACGAAGACGAAGGTGACGAGCAGAAGCATCCCGACAGCAATGAGAATGCCAGGTACCAAGAACTGTGAGGCAGAGTCGTATCCTGAGAGACGAAAGAGACAGAAAAAAAAACTGAGTTTACACTGCTCGTGAGGAGAAGTAGAAGAAAAAAAAGGGACATAACAAGAATTTATTTATTCAGCAGACGCTCAACACAAGGACATCGTCTCCCAACCGATTAATTCATAACAAAAAGGAGCGCAGGGTGAATACGCTGATAAGAATCTTAAAGAAGAATTCCTGGGAACAAAACAGGGAGTTGCAAGCGTGAGACTTTTCTTCAAGAGCAAACAAGAACATTTTACCATCAGGCAGGGTGCGGAAGACAGCTGCAGAGCTGAAGCTGCCGTAACCAGCCAGGGTGCGCGCCCGGACCTGCACGTCGTACTGCGTGGCCCTGCGGAGGTCTGTCAGCACCACCTGGTTTCTTTTAGTCTCTGTGTACAAGCACTGACTTTCACTGAGCCTCTCCTGCCAAAACAAAACGAGAAGAAAAAAAAATGTTGGACTGGATCTGAACTTACAGCTGGAGGACAAAAAAATGACGTTAATCCACAGATGTAAGAACATCTGGAATCAAAGAAACCTGAATTTTCACATTAGAGAACTGTCTTTGAAGGGATCTCTGACTACCTGCACATAATAAGCTATTTCTCTATTCTTCTAAAAGTTGTTTATGACATGCGAAAACTCATAATTACATACAACATTTTATGTTTATTGCATTTCTCACCTAAGGACATCAGCATTATTTTACCGGTGAAATGCATATGGAGCGATGGCGTACATCGGTTGTAGTGGAGACCAACACACAAGGAGTCGAGTAAAAAAAAATAATGTAATGCGACAATAAAGTTATATTCTGTATTAGTCCTTGTGCACAATATATGGGTTGAATCAAACTTGATTGACTTGTGATGTTTAATTTATTGTCATCTCTTCATTCTCCTCCGGTTCAGAATAAATGGCTGAACATCAGACGATGTCCAAAATTAACATTCAAGCTGAATGGAGCTCACACTGGAGCAGCCTGTCTATGCCATTTACCCAGAATGCATTGCTACATAAATGAAATGGCAACATGTGTGAGTCATTAATTAAATTAAAAAAAAATAAAAAAAATAAAATAAACAGTATTTTTATGATCTCATTTTTATAGCTGCTGTAATTGTTTATCAAATAAAGTCTATTGTTCTGACTAGTCAGAGATTCCTTTCAGCTGTTGTTTGGGCCTCAGCTGAAAGGCGTTGTCGGTTACCTTCTCGCAGTAGCGCAGCTGATACTGCAGGATGTTGTAATGTGGCTGAGCTGGGACGGACCAGTGCAGAGTCAGGCTGCTCTCTGTGGACTCGCTCTTCCAGATCACAGACACCAGCGACGGCACTGCACAGACGACGGCACGTTTAGAAGTTTCACATCAAACCCACGACTGTTTGAACCTTTTCACCTGCGCCGCTCACCTTCGTGGCTGGTGGTGATGTTGATGCTTTCACTGGCGGGCTCCTTGCTGCTGAGCGAAGACACCCCGTTGAGCGCCTGAACCGTGAAGGTGTACGTGGTGTGAGGCAGCAGGCCCCACACCTCCACTCTGCGTCCTAGCAGGCCGTCCTGCGAGGGGCGATAGCTGACGCTGTCCCCGCACGGGAGACACGAGCCCTTGGCGGACCTGCAGACGGAGCACCTGATGGCGTAGGTCAGGTCTTTCCTGCCGCCGCTGTCCACGGGCTCGTTCCACTTCAGGGTGAGCATGGTGTCGTTGATCCAGGGGTCGAGGTTGCGCGGAGCCGAGGGAGGCTCTAAACAGTGAAACGATTCAATCAGACATGTTCATTTTTTTTTTTACAACAAACTAAAATAAATCTGTTCAAAAGAAGTTCATCTGTTGCTTGGAATGTTTTTTCTTGTAAACAGCAGCGTTGTCGTCAGATTCAAGAGTTTTCTGCAACATTAACATTATTAAAGCAAATGTTGCAACTGATAATTACTTTTTTTTTTTGCACAGTGAATCTCTTAAAAAAAACTCAAGTAGTTATTCTGCAAACATCACATTTTTCTAGTTGTCTCTCAATGCTAATATAAAAACCACAACATACTCTGCGGAGCTTTTTACTGCTGTTTTAACTTTTTTTTAACCATCCAGGCAAACCACTTATTTAAAGTTTTACATACAAGAGTACCACATACGGCACATCATACGCCCATCAACAAACTAGTATACAGCATTATAGCTGGCTCAGACAAGCAAAGACCTTTGACCTTGATTTGCGACCTTAACCTTGGAGCTGGGGTCATGAAAAATATATGCAACACTCTGTCTGGTGACGATGCAGATGTGTATGAAGTTTCATTAAATTATCTTAAGTGGATCAGATGTTATGGTCCAGAAGAGAAAAAGTTTACGAACGTAGATTATATAACACGACTTCGACTGGCGTTTAAAAAAAATGGAGGATTTTTTTTCGGTCTTGAAGCAGAGCGGTGGCTTTGCGTCACAGAAGCAGCAGCGCGTGCCTCAGAATTCAACTGGTGCAACTCCATCTATAATGAGGACGATAATGATCATCGTCTGAGAACTGTAAGAAGACGTCGCCTCGAGCCAAGCGTATTTAAACAGAGCGCCATGAATCAGCATCACTTCCTGCAGAGGAGACAGGACTTAGTCGCCGAGCCCCCCCGGGTAATTTCACTTCTAATGCTGTTCTCATTGGAAACTCAAGTGGGACAACATCACACTCCATCAGAGCTCATGCTAATGCCCACTTCCAGGTAATCATAGCCCACTTTATTGATGTCGCTCAAGCAGCCACATTAGTATAAAACACTTGTTTCCAGGGGGTGGACGGGGGAGGGGGGGTTTGCATACAAATTGAAAATATGTATTGTGAAGATGTGAAGACTAAAAGCAGATTATATAATTAAAACAGCCAAATTAAAAGATAAATAATTAAGATAAAGCACTGGTAATTAAAGTTATCATTAATAATAATAATAAAATAATAAACTGGTAGATGTTTGCATTTAGATCACGCCTGCAGAGGCTGGAGCGAGTCAACAACCCCACGCTGTTCCTCACTAACATTTTCATGACCATTCCAATAGAGGGAAGTCAAAAGTCGGTTTTTCTTTCACACGTTTTTTAGCACATTCTGCATTTTTTGTTTATGTTCCATCATTCATATTTATTTATTAATTTTTATTTAATCAGGCAGAGCCCACTGAGATCACAGATCTCTGGACCTGAAGGCAGCCTAACATGCATGCTTTGAACTCTGGGAGGAAACCAGAGTACCTGGAGAAAACCTACGAGGAGTATAAGCAAATTCCAACCAGAAAGACCGCAGGTCCAAACCGGGGATTGAAACTAAGACATTCCTGCTGTGAGGCAACAGTGCTAACCACTAGTCCACTGTGCTGCTCATATATTAAAACATTCAGCTCATTCAGGACATTCTTGCTGGGACTTTTGGTATACAGTAGTCCCTCGCTACTTCGCGGCTCGACTTTCGCAGACTTGCTCTTTCGTGGTTTTTCAACGATTGTCAACTTTAATATTACTCATGTGATTGAGACGGTATGGGAGAAAAAGTATAAAAAAAAAAAAAAAAACTTGGCCAGGCGCTGCCATTTTGTAGTTTTCTTTCAATAAGCATACACTGTAAGGCCAGTCAAAGAACTACACTACCCAGAAGCCAACAGTGCTTCCGGCTGCTGCTTTCTGCTGAAATGGAGGGAACGTTTTGCAACTCAAAGTCAAAAGTAACGATCTATCCATTAAACTGACAGAACTGGCAAGAAAGTCACAAATAATCCTGAAGCTTCCTGAAGTTCATTTAGCCATGTGCACATCAACCTGGCTGGGGCGGTGGGCTTTGTCGCTGCAGGGTAGGTCTGCAGTACTGGAACCGAGCTGCTGGTTTGCAGAGCTGGTGAGTAACATTTTCCAGTACTGTACAGTACATATTAAAATTACGTAGTTTTAGGAGTTTAGAACATTGCAAGAGTGTGGAAAGGGTTTATAAAGCCTTAACACATACATACCATAATTTCCGGCATATAAGTCGCAGTTTTTTGCATAGATTTGTCAGTCCTGAGACTTATACACCGAAGTAACTTATTTTCTTTTTTTCCCATATTCATAAGGCAATTTTTGAGTGACATTTTAAATTTCGCAGAACTGTAACAGCGAGTCCGCCCGTGTGCGCTCACTTCACTCAGCTGGTGCAGGCAGAGGAACGCTAGAGAGCTAGCGGCTCAGATCATGATGGATAGATGGTGCCATGCCCCCCAGGCAAAATTAAGCTGTTTTAACCATTAAGTAAACATATAATAAACACGACGGGTCAGCGGTGACACATAATAAATGCGACTTATACGCTGAAGTAACTTATATGTTTTTTTTTTTCCTCTTTATGATGCTTTTTTTGACTGATGTGACTGATGCAACTAATGCAACTTATACTCCAGAAAATACGGTAAATACTAAAATAAATACAGCGTTCCTACTTCGCAGTTTTTCACCTATCGTGGTGGTGTGTGGAATGTAACCCCCGCAATAATCGAGGGACTACCGTATGTGAAATTTTTATTTTTGAAATATTTAGCTTTGTCGGCCATGTTTTTCCCATTTAACATTTATGAAGCTCTCTTCACACCCTTCAAACATTTAAAAAAGTTTACAACCTTTTAATTGCTCATTTCAGCTTTTTTCTGCTTTCTGCTAAATTCAGCTTTTTTCCCCAGCTTCTAATTTTAGCTTTTTTCAGCCATTTAATTCTTAAGGCTAATTTTGGCTTTTTAAAAATATCTATTCAGCTTCCCTTTTCCTATTTCAGCATATTCTGCTCATTTCTGCATTATTCAGCTTTTTCTCCACATTTCTTGTTTTCCTGCTTTCAATTAAAGTCAGCTGTTCAAATTAAGCTCACATTAACAGTTTAACAGACAAAACTTTTTCAGCTGGTTTCAGCTTCTTCAGCAGATTTCAGCAATAAGTTTCCACACAGTGTTCTCACAGGAAATGACATTCCTCTTGTTAAAAGGTGCCTCCTGTTCATGTGTCAGAAATGCTTCTGAATTTAAATTCCTGAACGCACACTGAGGTGTCACTTCAGACTTTTAGTACCCCAGTTTGAGACAGAGCCCTGCCCCCAGGAACCCGTCACAAAAGACTTGCATGTCAAAGCTCAGCAACAGGACAAAGGAAACAAAGAAACCCAGAGAAACCAGACTAGATACCACCACAGAAGAAGAAGAAGGGCAACAGAGGTCCCAGAAACAAAGTGAGGAGGAGCAGGAGAGAGATGGTTGCTTCAGCTTACTGGTGCACGGGGTCTCTGGAGTGTCCGAACTGGCACGGAGGAACTCGGAGCGACATGTGCACACTGACGCCGCCATGGTGCTGGACTGGCTGTACGCTGGACACGTCCTGCACCGTCCCTCTGTTCCCGACTTGAACTGACCTGCAGGACAGGCTGAAGACAACAGAGCAGGAAATCAAATACTCCAGACGTGACTTTCTGTCCTCAGCAGACCAACCATCCTTTACTGGCTGGTGCTGAGGTGGCAGATGGTTTCAGACTGACAGGATTGTGTAACGAGAGCTATAAATTGAGATAATTGCAGTAATGAGGCTGATGCTAACAGCCATTTTAAAGAAAATTACCTGACATCTGCCCATCGTTGGACTCACCTGCTTCATTTCTGAATCACACCATCTGATATTTGAGAGTCTAGCTTTGCTCCACACCTTTTTATAACTAAAAGCTAATTCTGTGCCACTTCAAATGTTAAAGACAGAACAAGTCTGAACTGATGCTATTAGGATACGCAGAGTGATCGATTAGCTGATTGTGTTTTGAGGAAGGATCAGCCACATATTTAGTCTCATTAGTTTATTTATTTTGGGACAGTCAATAAACATGTTTTCTGTAAAATATTAAAACCCTTCTATTTTTTTATTTTATTTTGTCAGAGTGTTTTCAAATGCTTTCATAACCTCAGTACATTTACTACATTTGTGTTCTTGAGGAACAGAAAATACAACTTTTAATCGCATATTTATACGATCATACAGTAATATATTCCTCTCAGTGATGTCTTTTCTTTTTACCTCCATCCCTAAATCCTTTTCATGTTCATATTAGCTCATTAGGAGGTGCTCTGCTTGTATACTTCAGAGCCTCTGTAAAAAATCAGACGGGTTGCTTCAACTCCCCTTAGAAGCAGAATCTTCTCTCAGCCAGACGTCTCTGCAGAGTCCCGTCTCTCGCCTCGTTTGACAAAATTGCTTTAGTTTGGATGTAAAGAGCAAAAACTCACTTGTAACATGCACAAGTACATGTCTAGTACTAAAAAAGCTGTTTCGCATGCATGCAGGCTGCAGCATCAGACGCTCCACTGCTGATAATGACTGTTGGTTTAACCCAAAGAACGGGTGCACCGTGCTCCTGCAGCTCGCTCAGGTATCTGGGTCAATACAGGCAAAAGGTAAATAAGACGATGGAGTTGTCCACGGGTGGAGTTTAAATAAAAATATAAAACTATTGAAAAAGGAATTTATGATAGAAAAAACATCTATGTTCAGCCGTTGAGCGACCCGTGTAAGTTGGAAAAGAAGGCCTCATTTTCAGCTTGGTGGGGTCGTCACAAAACTCCAGGTTGGAATTTTTCATTTTGAAAATAAATAAATAAATAAATAAATAAATAAAATAATAATAATAATAAATAAACAAAACATTATTTTGGGCATACTACTTGGGCAAAAGGCAGTTTTCTCCCAAACAAACAAACAAACAAAACACAAACAAACAAACAAAACCGGTCATAAAGTAAATATTATGTTGATTTTTAAAAAACTAAAATGCGTTTTAAAATGTAATTTTTATTATTATTTATTTATTTACAACTAACGTTAAAATAAGAAAACTAATCTTTTAAACTTGATGTTTTTTATTTCAGGCTGAGATAGCTCTAAGAGTTACCAGTAGTTGTGAGAAAAAAAACAACATTCCAAACATTATTTTAAAGCAGTTGGTTGATTCCTGAGGAACATGAATGATCATAAAGTTGAAGGACAATAAAAGTGTTACATCAGATAAATCACTTCATCAAATTAAAGATGTTGCTTCTATTTGATCTTTTTGAGCCTAAATCTCTCACTCAACTCAATGTTTAGTGGTTTTCTTTCGGCTACTCTCTCCACGGGGCTCGCCACAACGAGCTAACACAGAGATTTGATCATCGTTCCACACAGGATGTCCTTCCTGAACTCGAACCTGCAGCCTCAGGATCATGAGACCTGACCACCAAGCTACCGCGCTAGTGGCGCCACACAACAAAATAACTCCAGGAACCGGTGATCCAGACAGCTCGTCCACCATCGAGTGTTTACATTCTGTGCTCAGAGTGGCAGCTGAAGCTCAGCTGCTGAGACGGACAGATTTAAACAATAAACACAGATTGTCACATTGTTACACACTTCTCAGGGTCCACGCTCCTCTGACTGACATTTAGCCGCAGGAATTTCCCACATATGAGAACAATTACCGTACCAACATGTGAGAGCGTGGCTGCAGCCGGTTATTAGTTCAGACAATTAATCAAGACAGGACGGAGGCTGAAGCTTTAAGAGCTTTTCAGGTCTTTTTTGATGTGAGAAGTCAAAATGAACATGTCCTGTCCTGATGCAGTCGCCATGACTCACCGAGTAACACTTTAAGTAACATTCATAAATATGTTAAAGCTTATCTTTGGATCTTTTTTTGTTGTTGTTTATAACCGGTATACATACTGTATTGTCCCCGCCCCCAAGTTCTTGAGTTCTTAATAATTCAGGAAAACGTAAAGCAAAAGTTCAGATCTATTGACATATTGTTTTGGTAGTACGGATATGAGCAGTTAATATCTTACCTGCTATAGATAGCTGTTAGAATGATGAGTTTGGAGAGAAGAAATGTTTATTTCTGATCAAACTGACGATCTAAAGGCTAGGGGGTCAAGGCTAAATTGTACTGATGCAATTTTAAAACAACGGGTCTGAAAAATCTTACAGAAGAACAGAGGCAGCAGCGACTAGCTGTAGCACTTCCTGTGTGGCCAGGTTTACTTCTGGCAGGACTGTCAGAATATTTCTGAAACAGGTGAAAAGGTAAATGACATGGTATTTACAGGAACCACTGTGGAGTTGTTTTATGTCGTTTTAAGATCCATCCATCATCCATCCATCCATCCATCCATCCATCCATCCATCCATCATCCATCCATCCATCATCTTTCGCTTGTTCCAAAGTTGGGTCGCGGGGGCAGCACCTTGAGCATAGAGGCCCAGACATCTCTTTCCAAAGCCACCTCTTCCAGCTCTTCTGGGAGAACTCCAAGGTGTTCCCAGGCCAACAGAGAGACACAGTCTCTCCAGTGTGTCCTGGGTCTTCCCCAGGGTCTCCTCCGAGTTGGACATGCCTGAAGCACCTCCCCGGGGAGGCGCCCAGGGGGCATGCTTACTAGATGTTCAAACCACCTCAAATGGCTCCTCTCAATGTGGAGGAGCAGCGGTTCTACTGAGTCCCTCCCAGATAATTGAACTTCTCACCCCATCTCTAAGGGAGAGTCCAGCTACCCTGCGGAGGAAACTCGTTTCAACCACCTGTATCAGCAATCACGTGCTTTCCATCACTACCCAGAGCTCGTGAGTATAGGCGAGGGTAAGAAAACAGACCGACTAGTAAACAGAGAGCTTTGTCTTACAGCTCAGCTCCCTCTTCACCACACCGGACCGGAACGGAGTCGGCAATACTGCAGAAGCTGCACCAATCTGTCTCTTGACCTCCATTCTTCCCTCACTCTTGAACAAAACCCCGAGGTACTTGAATGCCTCCACTTGAGCCAAACCTCACCCTCGACCTGAAGAGAGCAATCCACACCTTTTCCGACTGAGGACCATGGCCTACAGACTAAAGATAGATAATGATTTTAACATATCATATTCAGACAGAAATTTGATATTTTCTCAAGATGACATTAAAGAGTTACCTACGACAGGTAATTTTTTTTTACCGTAAATAAAAACTTCCACAATATCAAAAGATCTGAACTTTCTTCAAGTTATATTGTAAAATATAGGCACAAATATAAGGAGGCGTGTGTGTGTGTGTGTGTGTGGGGGGGGGGGGGGTCATGGTGGCAGGGCCC
>JARVGQ010069443.1:0-10470 GCA_031762355.1 Hypsolebias martinsi | reverse complement strand
AGCCAGGTCTCTCTTGTAAATGAGTCCTCGAGGCTCAATGAGATTAACCTGCCTAAATAAAGGTTGAATGAATGTACAGAGACTGTTGATCATTTAGTCGAGCAGAGTTTGTAGAAATGTGTTCAGTAACAGTTCAAGTGGGAAATAATCTGATCACAGCTCTGATGGGGTGTTTAGTTAATGCATTCGAGGTCAAAGAATTCAGTTCAGATCTTTCCTTGGATTCACTAAATGTTACTATTTTTTTATGGAACCCAAATTCAGTCATTTTCACGTATACATCAGAAGTTGGAACTAGAAAATGATTATCTTTTTGTGATGGACAGTTGCTCATTGCCAATAGGCAGACAGTTAAAAACACTTTTGCCCGCATGTGTTTTATCTGTAAAGTTAAGTTTTTCAAAAACTGGTGGACAAATTTTAATTTAATCATTATAATTAACTAAACAACTTTTGAAGTCAAGACGGACACCCAACCAGCTGACCAAAGAAGCACAAAAATGACCATAACTCTGCCAAATTCTGGAGATACTGAGTTAAAAGTGGGTTTGATAGCAGCTGACCATCTTAAAAGCACCACCCATTGTGCAAGATCTTTGCTTTAAACTTTAGCAATCACTGTCACCAGTTTGTCTGTTAGCACTACGACATAAGTCTCTGGATGAATGTTACTGAAACTCTCGGAGTTACCCCAGTTCAGCATTGTCATCACAGATTGTCAGCCTCAGCCATAAATGGCTATAATTAAGTCATATTTATATGTATTGAGCTAAAGTTTAATGTGATAGAAGCTGGAAATCGTCACATACTCTTTGCTTCTATTGGCACAAATATGTTGGTTTTGTTTGAATTAAATGAAAATCTAAACTAAGTTTATTAGTTTTTACTTAACCAGGCAAATCCCACTGAGATCACAGATCTCCTTTTCAAATGAGGCCTGGGCCTGAAGAAAGCCTAAATATTCATGTCTTTGGACTGTGGGAAGAAACTGAAGTACCTGTAAAAAACCAAAAACCTATGCAAACATGAGGAGAACATTCAAACGCCACACAAAGACCCCAGGCTAAAAGTATTTTTGTATTGGAAGGTCCGGCCCGGCCCTGATTGGCCTGGCCCAGGTCTGCTCTGCACAGCCTTGGCTGTTTTTGCATCTAGCCAGGATCGTCTTATCAAGAACGCCTGAGGCTCATGTGACGTCGTTTTTCACAACTCCCAACGCTGGCAAACCTGGAGCTCATGCTATTGTTCATCATTTTTTCTCCCTTCAAAAACAAGTTAAAGAGCTAGAGAAGGTTGAGTGCTGCTAGAAGAAACACAGCAGAAAGATACAAGAGTGTATGAGGCCATACGACAGTATCACGCCGATGTGGGTGTGCTAAACGACGCAAGAAGGTAATTTAATGCTAGCTAATTTTAGTTTTATTGTTGGGCATACGACCGGGGCAGTGAACCAGTCAATGGCCTGCTGTCTGCTGACATCACGTCTTCAGCACCAGTCGACCCCATGGAACACCAGGTCTATGAGTTCCAAGAATCTGCCTGGAAGTGAGCCGTACCGCCCAATGCAAAGACTCGGAACACTGGCTGGAACCCAGCCCAGGCCAGGTGGGACCCTAGGATACAAAAGGGCTTTAACGATGTTTCTAATCTTCAGAGAGGGTAACTGGTCTGAAAGCACCTGAAAAATGTTTAGTAGCAAAAGGTCTTAGCACCTCAACCATTCATCCCATTAGGAGGCTACCAGCTCCACTTTGCATCAACACCTATTGATGTTTAGAAAGAAACCTGTAATTAAAGCCCTACTCGCACAGGATTAGTTTTACCTAGGGACCACATGCTATTTGTAATAATTATGGAGATTGTCTGTGTTTTTCATACAAATCGGCCATGTCAGTAATTTGTAACGTAAAAATTCCCCTGCAAATGACCTACTGTATTTAGCTGAACTCCGAGGTCCTGTGATAATACTAATCCAATGTGAACAGGCATCTCTGTGATTTGGACAGAAATGGGTGGGATCTGATATGTAATTAAACTGTTTTTGTTTTCTAAGCAAAATCATTTAGAAAAATATAGAACAAGAAGACTATTTTAAACGAACATGCTGCTCGCTTCGGCTTTTATGCTGCTACTTCCTTCACTGCAGATAACAGGAGGTGTGGAGATGCGCGCATGATCAGCTGATCCATCCATCCATCCATCCATCCAATTTACTTGCTTCTTCCTTTTCGGGTAGTAGGAGGTGAGGGACACCCTGGACAGGTCGCAAGTCCATTTCAACTGGCAGGTCAGCGGACGCACGGCCACTCACGCGCGTGGCCGGTGATACGTTGTCCATCTGAGCTTAACGTGGCTTTTTCATTTTTTTTTAATTTTTAACCTCTTTAAACCGGCTGGCTGGACCTGCCTCCTCCTCAGCAAGTAGATTAACACAATTTCATATTTTGCATTCTTTAGTTTTATTTAGTGCTGATTCATAAAACCACATCAAAGCCTGAGACTGGCCCGGTCGTGACAACGCATCATGTTAACATCATATCCGGAAGATGTCTGTAAATTTCAGCTAAATCTCAGGATTTGGTTATCTTGTGTGAATGTGCCACATAAAAAGCAGACGTTGGGGAGTAATTTATTTATTACATGTGGTCCCTAGGTAGAACTAATCCCGTGTGACTAGGGCTAAAGACAATCTTTTGTTCTAGAAATGCAACAAGTATTTTTCACACCTTCTCGCTCGTGTGCACACATGTAAACAGACCTCATTTTCCATGGCTCTCCTCTGGACAGAGCAGCTGTGGCTGTGTCACAGCAAGCTGTGAAGGATCTCGGCAGTCCATTTGTATCTAGACCTAATAACCCAACAATCCTGGCAGGAACCTCCGAGCACTGCCAGCTTTGAACTCGTAAGGGTTCCTGGGGGAGAGTCCGCTCTTCACCAGAGCAGCCATGACCTTCACGAACCGCTGGTGGAAATAAGTGTCACTTTAAAGCCTTTTAGTGTTCTCATATAAACCGTCCACCTCAATTAACCCCAGTATGTGAGTCATGGGGCAAAAATGCCTAATCCTACCCATCACAGTCAAATGGCTGTTCTGTTTATGGAGATTATTGCCATAATAATAAATAACGGGGAGGGGAAAGTTTGTTGGAGATGGTGTATTTGCTTGCACACCTGCTTGAAGTTGACTTGTTTTCAAGGTGAGGGGGATTGAGCATTAAATCCAGCTTTTGTCTGCAGCTCTCACTCACACACGCTTGGGAGGCCAATGCTGTCCACTTTTGGCTCGTTTCACCATCTTCCCACTGTTCAAGACAAGTTGTGACATTTCAGCTGAAGTCTTTGTTCCCCCCTTCACCAGCTCTCTGTTGTCATAGCAGCCATTCAGCCAACTGGCACGTGTTGAATGTGTTCGGGTCGGGAAGTAGTTGGATGGCGAAATTGGCCGCTCTCGGAGCGGTGGTGTTTTTACAATCTTTGTCAAAACAGGGAGGGATGGTGTGTTTGTCCAGCGGTTGTTGGATCCATTCTAATGGGTCCACTTAATCAGGTAAAATAACATGTTATAATCAGAGTTGAACTGGAACAATTACTTGTTGCTATTATCGTCTCAACCGAGTGACCGGGGTCGACTTTTTCAGTACTCTGAGAACGGTTCGCACCTTGAAGTCACATGAGAGGTGCTTGGTAGCCATGAGAGAGTCATTGGAGTTGCATAAATACAGATGTGGATGAAGGAACAAGTGGTAGGCGAGTGCTGAAGAAGGGTTGGCGTGTTCCAGTTCTCACAGAATGCACTGTCTTCTTTGTCCCGATTTTTGTCAAAGGATTAAAACGTGGATTCAAGGTTTTACGTACATCTCGCATCTTTATTGGTCTGGAAAAAGTAAACTTGGCACAACATTGGCAAGTTGCATGTTGTTTCAGTAACATCAAGGAGGTGTCATGATGCTGTGTTTTAATGGGCAAAATGTTTGTTGGAATGTAAATTGGAACCACAACTTTAGCTCTTAATGTTTTTTGCAGCTCTTTAATGAAAGGGCAAGAATAAACAGCCTTTTTAGGACCATATGTTGGCTGATCAGTAGACACGGTTGCATTGCAGATGAACCTATTATTTTTCCTGAATGCCGAGTCTCGTTTCACCCCTTCCTCTTAACTTTCTAGCCCATAATACTGACCTTTGCTTCCAAAGTTGCAGTCAAAACTGTTTTCATTTTCTTTTAGCTGTGTCACCACGTCCTTGTTTTTCCGGTATTGTTACGATGAAACATTTTCTGCTCTTGCTAGCATTACTTTTTGTTCCTAAGAGTCTAGACTTTGTTAGTGTTTAAAGGTTGACAGGTGTCAAACAGGAACCTTTCTTTCAGTTTTCCACCTGTGTGTTAGCAAATTTGAATTGTAATGATGGTTGTGATGTCGCCCTTGTGTTGGTTTTCAGTCTGTTTTTTTAAGAATACCGTAGCTTCTAGGTTAATTTACTGAAGACGATCTTGTTAAGTGTTGCTCTGCTGATGTGGTTTACAGTAAGTTTTTGAGTAGTTTGATTGTAGTTGAAGTCTGCATCGAGACAATGACCACCCAGACTTCAGTTTCAGGTGCGTCTAAGTCACCTTGACCTTTATTCAGTGTATGTGTGCTTAATGTTTTCATTTCAGTTTCAACTGTGGAAGTTAACATGACAGGTGAATATTTTGATAATCTACTTGCCTACAAGTATATAAGAATATATGAGAAATATAAGTTAAATCAACAAAACAAGTGTGAATCTCTCTGTGACTGGACCAGTATCGACTTAATATTCAAGATTTCAGAATGTTTTTTGTCGTATGATTTTGCCCGTTTTTTTAATTCAGTTTGCAGACTTCTGGAAAAAAAATAACGGCACGGTGGCGCAGTTTGTAGAGCTGCAGCCTCTCAGTGAGAAGGTTGCCAGATCAAATCCTGGCCGGGGGGCCATTCTGGGTGGAGTTTGCATGTTCTCTCTGTGCATGCATGTTTTTTTTTTTTTTTCCCCAGGTACTCCAGTTTCCTCCCACAGATCAAAAACATGCATGTTAGGCTGCCTTCATGCCCAGGCCTCCCTTGCAAAAGAGATCTGTGATCTCATTGTAATTTTCCTGGTTAAATAAAGGTTAATAAATAAAATTAAAAAATTGAACTTTCTCTTCTGAGAAAGTTCTAAACATTTAATATCTTACCTGCTGCCGACAGCTCTTTGAACAACAAATAGTTTATCTTTTTGATTGGACTGATGAGCTAACTGCTAGCGTGAGTGGGACAAAGATCAAAATGGATTGCTGCAGACTTAAAACAACTTGTGTCTCAGAAACCATCAGTTTTGTTTTACGCAATTATTCTGTCAGAAATCTTACATCTCCTGGAAGTGTTTGAGTGGCTATAAATTACTGCTCTGTTTGCTTTTGCAAATGATCATAAAACTCTGTGTAATATCTGTATAATGTGTGACAGCAATGTAACAGGTTTTAAGATGGCAAACGCTTAAGAATTTAAAAGTTTTTTTAAGATTGCACCAAACCACTTGCTTCGTCAGTAGCTTAACTGTTAGCTGATCAATCCGATCCAAATTAAACTATTTCTTCCAACGGAGTTTGTTCATAGATGTCTAACAGGTAAGATATTAAGTGTTTGTAATGATTCCACAGAACCCCACTAGAGTATCTGAATCATTACTTTATGCCCCTTAGGTTGCCTAATATTGTGTAGTACTCAGCCCTGCAGGCTGACATGTACTCCTCTATAAATATAACGTCATGTCACGGTGGAAGACTTGTTCTTCTGGTGTTGGTCCAGTCGGTAGTTTGTGTTTTTTTCATGGCTCATTATACTTCAGTGAAACATTCCATTCTCTGTACTCACCTTCAGTCACAGTAACCTGTCCCAGCTGAGGTTAGTCAAGGGGGTGGGACGCACCCTGTGTGGGCCACCTGTTCATTATAAGTGGACATCACACCTGACCAGGAAAGCTCCTCTCAATGTCAGCAACAGCTTCCCATAATCCTTCATCCAGCTCCTGATATATTCAGGCTGATACCAGGAAAGAGTTGGCGTCAAGCAGTTCTAATGTCTGTGAGCTGGTTCTCCGCTTTTCACAGCAAAGAGAAAAACCAACGACGTTCGTCAAAGAAGAATCAGCTCCAAGGTTAACCACCAGACTGACTCATTTCTCTTGTTTCACAGTAAATGACTAGCTTCTACTTTCTGATGCGTCTTTGCAAATGTTGTGAAAGGACAAATGTCTTAAATAATACCCATAGTTGATAGTTAGTGCCTTGTTAACATGTTGGAAAGGACAAAAAAGTTTAAAATTTCACACTGCAGAGACGTCGAGCGAAGCTGTAGATCAGACATGGAAATCACCAGACATGTTAAACAGCCACCTGAAATGATCTACAGTTGTCCCTCAGTTATCACTGGGGTTACATTCCAGACACCCCCACGATAAGTAGGATGTAGGAACGCTATATTTATTTCAGTATTTATATATATTTTAAGTACTTTTAAATCTTTCCCACACTCTTGCAATATTCTAAACTCTTACACTGACGTCATTTTAACAACATACGTACAGTATATGTACTGTACAGTACTGCAAATTTTTAATCACCAGCTCTGCAGACCAGCAGCTCGGTTCTGGTTGGGCTTGGTTCTGGTCTGCAGACCTACCCTGCAACACGACGCCCACTGCCCCGTCCAGGTAGATGTGCACATGGACAATTGAGCTTCAGGATTATTTGACTTTCTGTCAGCTTAATAGATAGATCGTTACTTCTGACTTTGCGTTGCAAAATCTTTCCTCCATTTCAGCAGAAAGCAGCATCCAGAAGCACTGTTGGCTTCTGGGTAGTGTAGTTCTTTAGACTGGTTTTACAGTTTAGGCTTATTGAAAGAAAACTACAAAATGACAGTGCCTGGCCAAAGTATTTTTTTCATTAACTTTTTATCTCGTACTGTCTCTATCATTCTAATAATAATGTTATGTATTGTCATCTTTGTATGTTCCCATGCAATGGCAAAATTGTCTCTCTGCGTTTAAACCATCCACCACTAGGTGGAGCAGTGGGAAGCTATTGAAGGCGCCCAGGGAGCAATTGGGGATAGGGTGCGCTGCTCAGACCCCACGGGATGTGCAATGACTGGGGATCGAACCTAGGACTTTTTGGTCCTGGGTCGGCTGCCCCGCCTCTGCCCCTGTCCCATCTTGGCCCCCCTATCATGTGAGTAATATTAAAGTTGACAATTGTTGAAAAACTGTGAAAGAGCGAGTCTACGAAAGTCGAACCGCAAAGTAGCGAGGGACTACTGTATCAGAAATACTGAAAAACAAAAACCAAAGCTCTGTATATTTATTTATTTACAAATTTTATTTCTTATGATATTAAACAACTGATCTGGGTCCAGATAAGACTTCAGTTGGATATGGATGACTTTTTTTTGCAGACCCCTGCGTACAGTAGCAAGCAGGTGAAGACCCCCCACTGCACTGTACGCTGAAGTTCAAGGAATATTCAGGCTTTAGCACAGTTTACCCATTTATCAGTATTGTTACATTTTATTTAGCCTTAAATGAACTGAAGTTAAATTTAACTCAAATAATTCAGTGTTGAATCCCCTTATCATTCTGTTCCAGTTTAATATTTACGTTTCTGCTTTCTCTTTACACTGTGCACACTCAGGAGAAGGTCAGTTTCCATGCCCCTGTAAAAAGTCTTTCTTCTTCAGTGAATTAAAACTGCTCGGTGCAGCTTCGGTCCTTGTAGCAGTAGAAAAAGGGCCGGGCTCGTTTCCTGCTGACTTGTTTTGATTCCAGCCCTGATAGACCTGCTGCTGGGTGGAGCCAGCCGCTGGAGACGCCTGTCTGTTAAGTAATTGTAGGTGAATCTAACGCTATCTAAACAGAGCGGGGAAAGCCCCTCCCTGACTGCAGGACAAAGATAGGCCCAGTTTGGACTCGGAGGCAGGAAAAACGTCTCGCTGGCTGCTGTCTGGATTGGTCTGTTTCAAGTGGAGACCCAGGGGAAATGCACGTGATGTGAAGTGTTAAGTGTGTGAATTTCAATAGATACTCCAGGTCTCGCGGGAGTCCTTCAGTCTCTTTCAGTGTATGTTGAATATGTTGCGAACAAGCTGCTCTGTCAGGGAACATGTAATTACACCCAGAACGTGCTCAAGTAGTGACTGAGTGAACAAGTATAACTGCAGAACGCTTCGTAGGAAACCACAGCATCGCTTGTGCAATAAAACAAAACAAACAGGCAACGCTGGCATGTTTTATTTAGAATACATAATTTAGCTTCTGTAAAGTATTCGCCATGTTAGTTTAAAGCTGACCTGCCCTTTAAATGGACTGTTTGCATGTTGTCACCTGTCACATGAAAGATGTTAGTGTGATCATTTGTCTGCTAGTAAAATATGACATGACTTACTGGATCATTTTCAATGAGACAATGGATCAAGGAGCAGTCGTCCTCCAATGAGAGCGTTGAAGGTTTGATTCCCGGCAGCATGCTGTCACATGTTGAAGTGCCCCTGTGCAAGACACTGGACCCCTCACTGCCTCCGATGTGCGCCATCGGTGTATGAACGTGATCTAAAGCGCTGGTTAGTCTCTACAGAAGGATTTCTTCAGGTTAGTGTTGCAGAGGTGGAGTAGAGTTCTGCAGGGATGTTTTTACAAGTGACCGTGACATCAGTTTTTTCTTTTTAGGCCTGTCGCAATAAACAAATCAATTAATCGCATCATAAATGAAAACTATCAACCGCATATTTTCATTTATCGGCTTTATTATTTCTTCATGTCTCTTTCTACTGAAGACACTGGATGACAAAAGAATCAACTGGTGCTCTTCACTGTCCTCTCCCTTTCTCTTTTAAAATCTGTTTTAACCGTCCAAAATCATGTTTTTGGACCCCCCCCCCCCTCGTTTTTGGATCGTTAAAAGCAGCTAAGCTGAGAAGCTAAGCTAACAGGCCGAGCTCGGAGGAAAAAATCTTCCGTCTTGTTGAAGCTACAAAATTCAGGTTGAAACCCGTGCCTTCATGTAAAAAGTAGTTTTTCTCTGCAAAAAGAATCTGAGAACTTGTTTACTGATTTTTTTTTTTTTTTAAATTAAAAGCTTTGTGTGACAAATGCTATGCTAAAGAGCTCAAACCACACCGAGCGTCCGCTATTTTGAGAACTGAAAAACAAGAATGAGAGACACGTCACAAGAGGCCTCCCTCCCATTTTTCTTAGACACATGCTGCTCGTTCCCTCACTATCCATCCTTCGGTTCAGTCTTATATTACCGTCCAATGGTTTTAAAAAAAATACTACACTAAAATTAACCTACCTTTCTTCTTAAATTTGCCAATAATTACTAATTATTGTCAAATTTCAAACAATATTATCGTTTATCGCAATAATTTCTGAGACAATTAATGGCTCAACAAAATTTATCGTGCCAGGCCTAGTTGGATGTCCTTCCTGACACAACCACCGAGCTACCATAGCCCTCTGTGTGGAGCAGAGAGCTGCTGTCTAGGGCGCCCGGGAGAGCAGATGGTGGCGATTAAGAGCCTTGCTCAAGGGCTCAGAATGGGGCAAATGAGGGTGGAGGCAGACGTAGATGCTTCACCTTTCCTACCCACATTTTACCATATTGTGTTATTTATAGAGCACTTAAAACGGCAACAAGACCAACCGAAGTGTCGTATAAACCAACAGGCAACACATAGGCAACATACAAAATGAAGTAAACAGAACATAGACATAAAACATTTTGATGTTGTCGGTTCGTGTAGTTGAACCGGCAACCTTCCGATCACAGGCTCGCCTTCTCTAACTGCACCACCACATAAACGAATTATTGGAACAATAACATTAATAACATTTAGCCAGAAACAAAGTTACGCCACTCACACGAACAGTTCAGATGTTCACGTGCGCTCTAACAGGAAGTGATGACGAAGGGGAACGGCTGCGTATAAACGGAGCGTAGCTGCAGTGGCTAACTCAGACGATAGCAAAGTGATGCTTCTTTAGAGTTTTCATTCATTCAAACTTTATTTCTACACGTTGGTTCCATTTAGATCATTTTGAGTCACCGTCGGAGACGAAGAAGAGTGAATTTATTTAAAGAAAGACCGTGGAGAGTTCTTCCTCTTTGGCAAGAAAATGAAGACATTTCCTTTCAGGTTCAGATGAAAACAATTAGTTTAACTTGTACTACAGGAAGTTACGGTAACTCTACTAGGACAAACATCTCTGTGCAGCAACTACCCTGCTGACACTTTCAATGGCAGCACAGATTAATCAATTTTTATGAAAATCGATTCAGAATTTTTCATGTCCATGATGCATCTTCAAGTACAGTATTTTCTGCTGTATAAGTTGCACCTCTGTATAAGTCGCACCTCTGTATAAGTCGCATTGTCCAATTTTGTCCAATAATTGGGAAAAATCCATAAAC
>JARVGQ010069338.1:0-10501 GCA_031762355.1 Hypsolebias martinsi | reverse complement strand
TTTCTTAATAGAGATTATTTTGTGGTATAGCAGTTTTCAAAATAAATGATGGCAAAAGGACACCCTATGCTTTTTTTCATTCCTATTGCAAGTTTTGTACCAAAAATGTATCGCGATATATATCGTTATCGCCACCCTTCACAATACATATCGTGATATGAATTTTATGCCATATCGCACATCCCTACTCTCAAGTATGAAGTCTCAACCGTCTGCGGACAGTACACTTAGTGTCTGAGCGGCTCACAGAGTACACACAGTACACCCGAGTATGTGGGAGCCTTTAAATGTCATCCTGGAGCGTCTGCAACTAAAACATTTGATTTTTTTTTAGCTCTGCAGATGATGAGGTGGGGTTTCTATGGATGGAGTCCTTTCAGATCAGTATCTGGGGGGTATAGATGTTTATGTTCTAATTGGGGTCAGGACTTAAACTAACATTGGCCTGAAAGCCAGGATTTGAACAAGACAACCAGTGTTGATCCCCCTGCTACAACTGGCCCTTTTGCTTTCTGAACAGTCTGTTTGGGACAGGAAGTAAAAGCTCATAGGAAGAGCATGCTGGAAACCTGAATCAACAGGATGTGGATGATTTACAGGGCAACATCGGGGGACTTAAAAACACCAACTGGCCACGCCTGGAAAGTCCTCTTTGTATCTTTTTCTTCAAACGCTCCACTTGAGCTAATCTAAAGTAGAGGCAGGGTTTTGGTACGTACTACAATCTAGTCATCAGACAGAGAATTTGTATCTTCCACCCTGCGATCTGTCCAGGAAGCAGTCATGTAAATACAGTACACCAGCATGACTGGCCAACATGAAACACACTGAAGGTTCATCAGTGAGGGCAAATTATATTTTTTTTCTATATGTCTAAAAATGAAGTGTTGTTGTTTGGAACAAGAAAAACCAGATACTGTAATTCATTCTGGATCTCGGCTGTTTGCCACTAATGAAACAATATAAAATAAAATAAAAAGCTTTCCTTTTGGATTTCATACCATAGATGTGTTGTTTTAATGTAATCCATTTTCTACCCGAGTTACAATAAACCTGAGGGAAATCAGGCATCAAGAAGCCGAAAGAGGAGCCGATCCTCCTCCATCTTTAACAGGTAACAGGAAATTGGCCATTCAGCAAGATCATCTACAGTAGCTGCTCCAGTCAGCACTCGGACTGATGGATGGGACGTCACACTCGAGCAGCGACACCATCGATTTCCTCCTCATGCAACCGAAGACTGCTGATTCAAGCTAATGTTGCGTTTTAAATGCTTTGTAAGACTGATGTGACAGATTCTGCAGATGAAACTGATATGAACTCAGGTGAGATCTATTTTCAAGGTACAGGTTTATTTTTGTCTGGGCTAAGACATTAGATACAGTCATTTATATTTCCGATGAAATATTGAATTTTATTAAGAAGGCTCCAAAATTTAATGTACTTGCAAAAGTTAAAGAGAACAGTGAAGGATATCCCGAAAGGTCACTGATGTTAAATGCAAGTCTAATGAATCAGAGTTCTTTTTCTGTGTTGTCAGTAAATCAGATGTTTACGACTCTGTGGTTCGAAGGGTAAAACAGATCGTCTGCTAATCGTACAGCTTGGAGTTTGATCAATAACGTTTCCTGATGCAAAAGGCTTGAAGACACTGAACCACAGATTTCATCAAATTAAAGACAGCTCCTTTCATGGCTGCTTTTGATTTGTTGATGGGGTTTTTTTTTCATTTATTAATAATAATTTAACAATCTTTTAATTAATATTAATAAATAAGGCCTAAATAAGTTCTGCTATAAATCAATTACACTCTCTGAGCAGCCATTCAAACAAGACAATTATGAACTATGATTTTTTTAGGGATGCACAAAATTGGATTTTTTTGGTCAATATGTTAAAACTTATTTGGCTGATAACCGATACTGATATTTTTAATATACTTTCCTTTGTCGGACCATAACCCTCTTATTTAGGCTTATTTGCTACAAAAATTGAACAGCTGTAAGAGCTGGTGACATATATTCAGTAACAGCTATATAGCACTTTAACTTATATTAAATGAAATGTGTTAAATGGTATTTATTAGCATTAGTCACCTGCAATGCTGTCTCACTTGTGGAGCTTGTTCCAGGTTCCTAGCTGCAGTGTGGATCCTCTGCACTCCTGTGCATGAATGACAGCCTTTTTAAGTTCATAGTTTTTGTCTATCCATTGTGCCGTAAGACTAATCGTGCTAACGGGGCTAAAACTTGACGTCCAAATGTCTGTGATAAAACTCACCTAAGTGCTATCGGCTATTAGTTTCTCAATGTCGGAAATGACGGCTTGTAACTCGGGTAAGGCTACGTCAGAAAAATATCTTCGACTGGGGACGATGTAGCGAGGCTCAACGTAGTCCCACAATCTTTGGAATCCAGTAACCTCAAAAACAAAAAAAACTTCCACACCGCCAACATTTTGACTTCCTCTCCACCATGATCAGATCAGGTAGGCGTATGTGATGTCATCATGTTGTGCTGGCGCTGCAGGCATCCTTGTCACTGGGTTGTCATACAAGAACAGCGTCTTTTATATTACTGAGTTATTTTGATGGAATAACCGATATTTAACTTTAACGCTAATATCAGCCGATACCATGCCGATAATATCGTGCATCCCTAGTGATTTTATTTCATGCATGATCCAAAAAGTCTGCACGGCACATATGCTCATTATAGCTTATTTTGACATGTTTTTACTTAGAAACCTAAGAAGTGTTTTGTAAAACTGCTTTTACCATGTGCAAAAGTCAACAAATCTAAAAAGTTAAATCAGGTCCTCTGGATGGGTTAAATAATAATAATAATAATAATAATAATAATAATTGAATGTAAAAATAATATATTTATTTTTAACCCATCCAGAGGATATCTTAATTTTTTTTCTACCTGGATTATTGAGCATGCATCAGGAAAAGTCAACAAAAATTTTAATCTTAAAATGGCAAATGATCAGTTACTCAACTTACTTAGTTGTATCTTTTAACCAGTTTTTTGTGTGCAAGATTACAACTTAGAATAGGATGTGAGCAGAGCAATCAGAATGCAGATGATAACAGATTTATGTTTATGGACCTCTGCAAAAGCCGCTGATTTCTGCTCGGATGCCAAGCCTCTTTTACGAAACAAGCCACAATGATTAAATCGCATGAAACACAGAAGCATCCTCATTCCTGCACATTCTTGCTGCTACCTTTTAGAATTTCAAGTATCAACCTTAGCCTTATTAAAATGATGTTAGCTTATCTGAGCATCCTGAGGATTGCAGATGGGAGGTTTGTAAAGAGATGTAAACAAAAGCTGCACGTGCACAGCTCTTGAGGAGCACAGATAAAATGTGGGAGGGGTTCAGGTTGAGAAGGAGGAGGGGGATGTTTAGTGATCAGCATGCCAAGCTAGCAGCTGTGTGATGGATTTCACATTCATCTCATCTATCTCTGCAGCCGTGTGTGTTGAACAAAGAGCATCTTCTGAGGGCATTCCATGGAGAATCCACAATTTTCCATTCGAATCATTTAACCTTGCAGCACGTTGTGCATGGTCGCGCACACCTTGTGGTTCTTTGGCATGAGATTGGTGTGTTTATCAGCTGTGTGAGCCTGCAAGGCAGGAATATTTTCAGTGGAGAAAGAGTAAATATGGAGGCTGACACAATCAAGAAGAATAAAAAAATAAGAAAAGGGCAATTTGTTGTGATAACTCAGCGTCTACGCTAAGTGCAGAGTGACAGACTAAATGTGTTGAAGAATGAATTGTTAATTAAATTGTTAGTTATAGAAACAGAAGCTAAATTTAGCAAAATAGCAGCTAAAAGCTAAAAAACAACACTACGTAAACCAAAAACCAACATAGGTATTACGAAAAACAACTGTAACTAAATGCTTAAATTAACAAAGCAGTATCTAAAAGCTAAACTTTGCCCTTGAACAACTAGAAAAATAGCTCAATTCTACTAAAAACTGCACATTAATTTACAGAAACCTTGGATAAAAGCTTAAATAAGCATAACAGTTGCTAAATGCTTGTATTATCAAAACTGCTGCTAAAATCAAAACACTATAAAAGTCATACAAAGCTAAATCAAATCTAAAAGCAAAACGTTTTAAGCAGTGGCTAACGTAAACAGTTAAATTAATTGAACAGAAACTAAAAGCTTAAATTAGCAAAATAGTTGTGAAGGAATTGAAGACAGCTGGTGTAATCCAATAAGAAAATGTTTAAAATAAAGTTGAATAATTCAAAGCGTACGTTTACAAATGCTAAAAGTCATAGCACATCATTGCCAATCAAACAGAACATTTTAATAAATAAACAGCTAAAACAAGTAGCTTGATTGCAAACCCAGATGCTTAGCTGAATCTGTGCTGAATTACTGAACAGCACAGAACCAAGTGTTTCCCTCGTGACATAAGCAGAAAATAATCGCTTCCATTTTAAAAATCAGTGTCATTACACAAGCAAATAACACCAGAGATGCCTCGTAGGCCTCTCCACAAGGTTAAAAAAAAAAAAAAAGCAACAACAACCAAGGATTAAACTATCGTTAATACGGAATCTGGATTAATCCAATCCTGCAGTGGCTCTACGCCTACAGATTACGTCTATCCCTGCCCCAGCAGTTAAAGACAATGGCACTTTTTGTTCCTCTAGAACTGAGAGTGCCGCACAGCAACAAAAGACGGACTCATTTCTAAACAGGTCATAGTGATTAGACGAGCGGCAGCGCTGGCAGAACACACAGGGACTCAAAAGACCAAAATCAAACTGTTTGGTGGATTATAACCTCAGCTGCTGCTTTGGGCGCACGTGGCTGAGGAAAAAAACGGGTTAAAGTGGCAACAAAGTATTTCAAACTTGTATTAGTTTATTGATGGTTTTTGTAATCTGTGATAAAGATGGCAAGTAACTGTCTAGATGTCAAAATCTTGGCCGTGGTGAGAGCCATCATGCTTTTGATGCATTATTTATTAGCCTCCGCACCAAAAAACTGACAGATTTCACACAAGCACGTGAAACTGTTAAATATAAGCACTGAGGCAGATGACTGCGTCGTGTTGGCAGAAGTCTTGTTTCACTACAACGTCAGACAAAGGCTCAGATATATGCTTAATGGAATGGTTATTCTCTTTATAATAATAATAACCTGTCTAAAGCTTTGTATATGTAGACCATGACAATGTCACAAGCTCTCAGAAATTGGTTTCTCAGACCACACTATTGGTTGGTTCTCTATTTATTTCTCAGATCGAAGGCAATTTGTTCAACATAACGGTACTTCTTCCAGCTATTTAACTGTCAACAGTGGTGTACCACAAGGCTCAGTCTTCGGACCCACCCTCTTCACAATCTACACAAGTAATGTAGGTCAGAGCATCCGTGATGCATCCTTACATTTACAGTATATGCTGACAAGACTGTTGTTTATTGTCGAGCTAGAACAGTTGCTAAGGTTTTCCAGCTCTAGTCTGCATTCGACATCATCCAGTCAGATTTGTTACGTCTCAAACTGGTGCTAAATGCTGATAAAACCAAAAGGATGTTGTTTTCAAACAGGAAGTTGATACCAGCAGACCTTCCTTCTATCTTATCTATGAACGGTGTTCCTATTGAGTTTGTTGATTCTTACAAATCCTTGGGTATTTTGGTCTATGCACATCTCAAGTCTCAAGTTGAAAACTTGGTAAAGAAACTGAACGTTAAATTGGGTTTCTTTTTCAGAAATAGATCCTGTCTAACTCTGAATGCTATGAAATGCCTTCTAACTGTGACTTTCCTTCCCTCCATTGACTACGGTGACATTATTTAGATGAACGCTCCTACAAGCACCCTGCAGATGTTGGATGTTGTCTATCATGATGCATTAAGATTCATAACGGGCTGTGACTACCGTACCCACCACTAAACCCTGTATTCACTGGTTAACTGGTCGTCATTAACTTCACATAGACTCACTGGTACATTTTCATCTTTAAATCACTCCTTGGTCTGCTGCCTTCATACATCTCCTCCTACATGTCACTTCATTAATGCAGCTACAGCGTGCACTCTCAAGACATCATTACCTGCAGTGGCTCCTCAGTGTAGACTGAATTTGTCAAAAGGGCCTTTGTTTATACCACACCTGTAACACCTTACAAAAAGATCTGAAGTCGTCGACTTTAACCTCTCTAAGGGATTTTAAATAACTGCCAATTTCATGGCAAAAATCAGTTCGGACATGTTCCTGTTTTTAGTATTTTACATTGTTTTATAATGTAGCTTGTTTTTATTTAATTTTTATATCATTTATTTTATTTACTTTTCATTTTACATGTTTTTATGCGATTGTCAATTGTTGTCTGTGCCTCATCTGTGTTCTTTGTTTAAAAGTGGTCTCTTGTAAATGAGTCCTCATGAGACTAACCTGCATAAATAAAGGTTGACTGAATAAAAAAACCTGCAGAGTTTGTTATGGTTTTACAGATAAAAAACTAACAGGAAGAAACAGAGTTTGGGATTGACATGTTTTATTTAAAGGTAAAGACTGTTTTATAATTTTAAAGAAAGATTCTCAAAAGAAAAGTACAAAACAGAGCAAATCTGTTGCCCGAGGCAGCGAGAGAAGCTCAGACACGGAAAGAAATGAGGAGAAAAGGGAATACAGATGAGCCTGTGTGACCTGCGCTCGCCCTACAAAAACAAATGACATCAGAGTGGCTGCCAGTCAGCTGATGTGACTCAAACAGCTGCTGTCAGAACTCACCCAAGCTTTTATTTCTTTAAAACTTTGCTCTAAATGTATCAGAAGCAACAGCTCACTTAATGTTTCTACATCACCACAGAATTCCTCATTCTGACAAAACGCTGATGTTTGGAGCCAACCAACGTCGCTTCAGCGGAGCGATGCTGCAAGACACCGCAGTCTAAATCAATTAAAAACACGTCAAACGCTATTAGTTCAGGGAGACAGAAATGTAAAAACCGGTCACTCGTTGCCAAAGAGCAGTGTAGCAGTACAGGCACCCCTAGAGGCTGACAATTCAAAGGCAACAATTGCATCACGCCCCTTATTGAGTGGAGCGCAGCTTATTGTTAGAGCGAACAACAGTATGAATCTATCGACTGGGCTTGTAGCAACTAAAGGTCAGCAATCAAGAAGGCAAACCACTTAATATGCCGTAAAATCAGAGTCCTGGTGTTAACAAATAATGGAAAAGAGAACATTCTGACATAGAAAACAGTAATGTTTCAGCACAGCTAGTTGATTAACTGTGAAAAGTCCTGCACTTAAATCCAAACATGGCATCAGATACCGATAAATGTTCTTAAATTCCGTTTAAATACTCACCAGCAACAATATGTTGTTTTCAATAATAAATTTAAAAAAAACTCTACATATTAGGTTTAATGATAGATCAGTGTGAGAAGTACAATAAGTAAGAAGTCTTTTTAAAAACATTGTGTTTTTTTATTCATCAACCCAGTCACCAGAGATGAAAACAACTTATACAGTATAATGATACACAGATAGTCTTAATGTTTTATCTACCGGTACTGCCTTTGATGATTGTTGAAACCATTTAGAGGCAGCCTCCAAGGGAAATGTTTTTATCCTTTCAGCCTTGCGTCCACACAGAAAACGTAGATTTAAGAGTACCAAAACTGTATTTATTTTTTTAAATGGGGTCCAGCCACATTTGAAATTTCAAGTAGACAGCAAAAACACAACCTTCTGAGCACGATGCGTTGTACACAATGTTAAATCGCTAATCTAAACTTTGACTCCTGTCGTTCTCGCGTTTGCACTTTCCACCCAGAGAGCAAGCTTTCATGGCAGCGCAACTTACAGATGTGACACAGAACTGCGGCGTTTTGGATCATTTCCCACATTTCTGTGTGGATGAAGACTTTTCTAAGAACAGTGGCTAAACGGCAACTAAAATGATTGTTTTAGAAAAAACTGGGATTCTTATCTTCTATCTGTAGTTTTTAACTTCAGACCTAATGAGCACACACTCCTATTCATACAAGTATACATCATAGATTCTTCAGTTTTTCCTCCCGCTCAAGTGGTGATGATTATGTGTAAGATAGCATTTCATCGAAGCAAGCATTCTTGTTTTTTCTCTTCTTTATGGATGTGAATTTTATTGACGCGGGCGTAATCATCACCACAAAATCATAATATCCTGGCCTGCATGCAGTCAACTACAAAAGAACTTGGCAGGGCTTTGTGGACAGGTACAGATGACGAAATCGACATCACACAGAACTCGCAGTCATCCAGGCAGTGAACTATAAATTAAGCACAATGTGGGACTATCTAATGGGGAAGGAAGAGGTCCAAACTACTGTATTTACTTTTGGATGTCCATAACCCTTTTGTAAATACACTGCTTTGGTGCGGCAGTCTCTAAATTACTAGGTTTAGGCATGAAAACTCACTGGTTTAGTCCATAAAACTCATAGTTAGGGTTTGGTTAAATTAGCATTGCTTGACGTAAACACAGCCTTTCAAAGCCTTCACTGCCCTTACAAATCATCAGTATATGATAGGATGCGAGCAAAATAAAGCTCTTTTGGCTTGGAGATATTCCAGTAATACCTAAGACTGAGAAATGTTAATGTGGTACACATCCTAGATTTCTAGAAAGGTAACATGGCAACACTTTCCCTGGTGACTGCATCAAGAAAGACATGCTGATCTAAAGAAGCAACAAAGTGAAAGTTTGAGCTGCATCACTGAGGAGAATTCAAAGGGCTAAAATAAGAGCTCATTAAAATAATTTGAATGTATTCCGTGCAAAACATGGATGCAGGATAGGAATTCGATGTTTCCACCTTTTCTGCTCTTGACAAGAATAATAAGAACTAGAGAAATTGCATTTCCTGCAAAAATGCAGTGTGAATGATTTTGCCAAAGAACTTGCTGAAAAACAGTTGACATTAGCTAAAAAAAAAAAACATGCTGAAATGAAAGAACAAGCCTAAATTAGCAAAAGAAAGCAGAAATAACATATGTGCTGAATTAGGTTTATATAAACAGAAACAAGCACAAAAAATTATTAAAAAGGGAAGAAGAAAAGGCTAAAATTAGCACAAAAACTCAGCTAAAAGTAGCCAAAATGGCAAAAAAAAAAAAAAAAGAAGCTTAATCTAAGAGGAGGAACTGGCAAGAGCTGAACTGAGCTAAAAAAAAAATGTGGAATTAGCTGAAAAATCTCAAATTTGCACCAAAAAAAAAAAAAAACAGCTAAATAGTAGCTTAAAAAGCCAAAAAAAATCTGAAACTAGCAGAAATACACTGAAAGGAGCACAATAAGCTGAAACTATCAGAAATAAGTTAATTAGGCTGAAAGTAGTAGACATTACCACAAGAAACTTGAATTTATCTGAAAACAGATGAAATTAGCTTTAAAAAATCATTTTAAAAAAGAGTAAAAGGGTATTTTAAAAAAGAGGTAGCTTAACAATAAGAACAAGCTTAAATTAGCAGAACAAACCAGAAATAATGCATATTTGCCTAATTAGGTTGAAAAAAGTGGAAATTATCTGAAAAAAAAACAATGAAATAAAAAAACTGTTGAAAAGTACCTTAAAAAGCAGAAAGAAGCTTAAATAACAAGAAGGAAGTGGAGAGAGCAAATTTTGCTGAATAAAGGCTGAAAAAAGTTCAAAAGAGTGCAACAAATGTGGAATTAGCTGAGAATGCTAAAATTAGCATAAAAACTGCTAAATAGTAGCTGAAAATAGACAGCTGAAACCAGCATAATTAATCTGAAAGGAGCACAAAACAGCTGGAAAAAACAGCTGAAAGTAACTGAAAAAAATGTCACTTTGCACAAGGAAGCTGAAAGAAGCTGAAGCAGAATAAAATGTGAAAGGAGCAGTAAAAGGTTGTAAACACGTCTAAAGATTTGAAGGATGTAAAATGAGCTCAATTCATTTTCTGTGAGGAAAAAGTGTCAGAAAAGGCTAAATATTTCAAACAGCTAAAGCTGCACCAACACCAAAGGTCATAGCAGGATTGTCCTGAAAGAGCTGAATGTTTTGATTTTATGACTTGTTAAAATAGCTTAAAAACTGACGAGAACCGCGCAGTAAAATGTACGGAAGAAAAATGGGTCACAATAGAGTGAATGCTTCATAAACATCATAAACATTCACACAATGACATATTTGTGTTCAGGTACAAAAATATCATAAAATGGATAAAATTTGGAGTAAATTATTAACGTGTACATCTATAACTAATTAACTTTGGAGATTAACAGTTCAAGATGGCTGCCACAGCCAAATGGTCTTTACAAAAGACTACATGCTATAACGCAGTTAATTTACTGGTTTTGAGCTAAAAGCTGGTGTGGGAGAACCTGACAACACATTCTCTGAATGCTATCAGACTAAAAATATTTGTTTCTAATTTGGCTGTTAACCATTTGGAGTCAACTCTGTCAGCAAAATATTTGACTATTAATTATATA
>JARVGQ010069307.1:4784-18977 GCA_031762355.1 Hypsolebias martinsi | reverse complement strand
TGTTTCATGTTGCTGCTGATCTGTTTCATGTTGCTGCTGATCTGTTTCATGTTGCTGCTGATCTGTTTCATGTTGCTACTGATCTGTTTCATGTTGCTGCTAATCTGTTTCATGTTGCTGCTGATCTGTTTCATGTTGCTGATGATCTGTTTCATGTTGCTCCTGATCTTTTCATGTTGCTCCTGATCAGTTTCATGTCACTGCTGATCAGTTTCATGTTGCTGCTGATCAGTTTCATGTTGCTCCTGATCTTTTCATGTTGTTTCTGATCTTTTCATGTTGCTGCTGATCTGTTTCATGTTGCTACTGATCTGTTTCATGTTGCTGCTGATCTGTTTCATGTTGCTCCTGATCTGTTTCATGCTGCTGATGATCTGTTTCATGTTACTCCTGATCTTTTCATGTTGCTACTGATCTGTTTCATGTACATCTGATCTGTTTCATGTTGCTGCTGATCTGTTTCATGTACTGCTGATCTGTTTCATGTTGCTACTGATCTGTTTCATGTACGTCTGATCTGTTTCATGTTGCTGCTGATATGTTTCATGTTGCTACTGATCTGTTCATGTTGCTGCTGATCTGTTTCATGTACTTCTGATCTGTTTCATGTTACTGCTGATATGTTTCATGTTGCTACTGATCTGTTCATGTTGCTGCTGATCTGTTTAATGTACTTCTGATCTGTTTCATGTTGCTACTGATCTGTTTCATGTACTTCTGATCTTTTTCATGTGTCTGCTGATTTGTTTCATGTTGATGTGTTCATTCATGTTCATCTGCTCACACAGACTCATGTTCGTGCTGCTGTTAGAAGTAATATTTTTTATGTTATTAGTGCTTAGTGTATTTTTAGTTGATGTTTTTCTTAGGTCATATCTTAGATGTTATTAGTGTTTTTCTTTTACTTTTTGTTGTTGGATGTAACTGGGACCCTGTGAACATAATCTTGTTCCACCACATGTACCACATGAGGTGCGCATGACAAGTAAAGAAACTCTGAGTCTGACTCTAAAGGTAAAATGAATGACTGCTTCTTGTTTTCTTAAAACACATGAGGTTTTATATAAAACCAAAAGTTTGATGGTAAATGGAGCTTACTTATATAGCGCTATCCAACCCCTGTGAGGGGCCCCAAAGCGCTTCACAGTACCAGCCATCCACACATTCATACACATATTCATACACACATTCATACACACATTCATACACACATTCATACACACATTCATACACACATTCATACACACATTCGTACACCGGTAGAGGTAGGCTGCCATGCAAGGCGCCAGCCAGTCCTACCGGGAGCAACTCGGGGTTAAGTGTCTTGCACAGGGACACAACGAGGTATAATTGGTCAAAGTTATCTTGTTGTCATTTTGTTCTTCTGGAGATGGTCCAGACCTTCAAGGTAGACATGACAAGGCTGATTCCAATACATGTACTTCTGAGCGACAACATTTTTCAATATTAAAATATATAACGATGACGAGTACTTGAAACATGCCTGTTAACTTACTGAAGTCTAGTTTTCTTCAGTGCCCTGAGATGACTTCTGTTGTGACTTGGCGCTATATAAATAAACTGAAGTGAATCAAACTGAATTAAAGTAGAAGTGCTCTGTGCTGTCTGCTTCATTCAGTCTGTTAACACATTGTTGTGGATATCTTTTGTTTGGCTTGTGTGTGTCGTTGTAGGCTGGATTTACTCCAGCTACAACTAAACATATTGATTCATAGAAAATACAGCATCGTGTTTGTCTTGATTTATTGGCAAACACTAATGCAAACAACAAATTTAGACTACAAATCATGAACCATTTTATACACACACAATTGTATTCCACACAATTTTTACAGCATTAGTTTAAAGTTGCACTAATACACAATAGTTGAAGAATCATGAATCTTTATTGTCATTATGTGTTACCACAACAAATTTTGTTTGATGCTCACGGTTAAAAATTTGCATGTGCAGAACAGTAAAGTGTTCTTTTTTCCTTTTCTTCTTTCGGCTGCTCCCCTTTTCAGGTGCCACCACACTGAGTTAACTCATGCGAAGACTTGCTGATTGTTTTTACACCAGATGCCCAGTGCTCTGTGGTTGAGTCAGAAGTTCTGACACAACCACAGAGCACTGGGCAACGACAGCCCTCTGTGTGGAGCAGGGGGCTGCCATCTAGGGTACCCGGGGGAGCAGGTGGTGAGGGGTTAAGGGGCTTGCCCAGGGGCCCAGAGTGGCACAAATGAGGGTGGAGACAGGTGTGGTGCTTGCTTTCCAACCCACATTTTGATATTGTCAGTACGGAGAGTTAAACTGGCGACCTTCTGATCACAAGCTCACCTTCTTTAACCTCTGCACCATCCTCTCTCAAAACTTTAGATTTGTTTAAAAAGACAAAACGCTTATCATACTTTTACTTTATCAGTTATATCAGAAGAGATGGGAAATAAATGTCATCATCTCTCACATGCAAACAGTAGTATGCAACTAAAAGAACAACATTTTAAAAACTACTAATGTTGTTAACAAATGAATGTTGGGAAAGTTTAATTTCATATTCCTAAACATAGTTTGACCAGATTATTATGTCAGGAACAGTTTATAATTTTTGGATACATATTTAATTTCCTGCCCATGTTTGACAAGATCTGAGCTTATAAAAACATCTTGGTGCATCTCAGTGTTTGAAGCTGCACAGACAGTATGCTCTGCAAGCGTGCAGTTTGTACATTTGCCTGGAAAACAAATTATACGCTTGTGATTGTGAGGTGTGGAAGAAGATTTTCCATTAGTCACCCCTTTAAAATTATTCATTAGAAGGAGCAGTTTGAATATTCCCTGTAAACTTGGAGGTGGTTTGACTTGTTCAAACTTTCCATTACTTTTGCTGAAATACAGACCAGTACCTGGTAATCGGAAGGTCGCCATGCAGTTCAACTCCCCATACTGACAACATCAAAATGTAGGTGGGAAAGGCGAAACACCCACACCTGCCACCACCCTCTACCCTGGAAACATGCAGGCATGAGAAAGGTCACTATTGAAAATTGGATTGCCATGTCTAAATCTAAGATGGCTATCATGCATATACTGTATATATGCATTCATCCATCCATTATCTTTTACCCGCATCTTCCATTTTGGGTCACAGGAGTCGCCGGAGTCCATGTCCGGCAATCACTGTGCGAGGGGCGGGGGACACCCTGGACAGGTCTTCAGTCCATCACAGGGACACACAGAGACAAACGAGACAAACAATCATTCACTCTCTCACTCACACCTAGAGACAATTTAGAGTTACCAATCAGTCTAACATGCATGTTTTTGGTTTATGGGAGGAAACTGGAGTACCTGAAAAAACACATGCATGCACGGAGAGAACATGCAAACTCCACCCAGAAAGATCCCTGGCCGGATTTGAGCTGGCGACCTTCTTGCTGAGAGGCAGCAGCTCTACCAACTGTTCCACCGTGCTGCCCTGCTGTTCTAGTATTCACAATAATTCCATTTAGGGAGCACATCTTTTTCTCTACAATCTACATTCATTTATTTTAGGTGATGCAGCTTTTCTAGCCTTTACAGAAATCATTTGTTTCCACAGCCAAGACTAGAGAAACACATTTTAAGAATTTAGAGAAAATTGCGTAAGGAGTTTTAAGTTATCCATCCATTATCCTCTGCTTGGTCCAGAGTTGGGTCGCGGTGGCAGCAGCTCAAGAAGGGAAGCCCAGACATGTCTTTCCCCAGGCACCTCCTCTAACTCTTCTTGGAGGACCCCCAAGGTGTTCACTCACAACACTACACATTTGGATCTACTGGGTCTGTCTGGCATCTCTTCCCACCATCTCACAACTCACCAACAGGTGGTGATCAGTCGACAGGTCAGCACCTCTCTTCACCTAAGTGTCCAAAACATACATTGTAGATCACATAACAAAATTACAATTTTGATTATCAATTTGCACCCTAGGGCGTCCTGGTGCTATATGCACTTATGGACACCCTGTTGTTTGAACATGGTGTTCGTGATGAACAAACTATGACTAGCACAGAAGTCCAACATCCAGGAACAGAACACTGCTCAGGTTCAGATCAGAGAGGCCCTTCTTCTCAGTTATGCCCTTCCAGGTCCCACTGTCGTTGCCCACATTGGCATTGAAGTCCCACAGCAGAATAAAGGAGTCCTCAGCTGGAGCACCTTCCAGCACCCTTAACTAAGGACTCCAAGAAGGCCGGGTACTCTGAACTGCTGGTTGGCGTGTAGGCACAAACAACAGTCAGAGCTATTCCCCACCTGATGGTGCAGAGAAGCTACCCTCTCATCTACTGGAGAAAACTTCAACACACAGGCACCAAGTTGGGGAGCTAAGAGTACTGGTAGACCCACACCAGGTCGGCACCTCTCAACATGGGCAACTCCAGAGTGGAATAATGTTCTGCAGCTCTCAAGGACATCGGTTTCAGAGATCATGCTGTGCATCGAGGTGAGCTCAACTATTTCTAGTCAGTACCTCTCAACCTCACACAGAAGCTCAGGCTCATTCCCCACTAGAGAGGTGACACTTCATGTCCCAAGAGCCAGCATTGGTAAGCCAGGGTCAGAGCGCCAAGGCTCTTGTCTACAACCCATGGGCCTTTGCACCCTGGGCCCTTTGCACTTTGGGTACACAGGACGCAAACCCATGTTGCTCCTTCAGGCTGAGCCCAACCGGCCCTGTGGGTAGAGACCCAGTCACAAGGTGCTCACTGAGGAGGCCCTCCCCCAAGCCTGGTTCCAGGTTGGAGCCCCTGTAACCCACATCCGGGCAAGTGACACTGAGCTCATTGCTTTTGTTTTTCCATTCAAGTCTTTGGAATCGCTCTTTATCTGGCCTGTCACCTAGGACCAATCTGTTTTCACAGACCCTAGCAGGGCAAATTGCCCCCAACTGCATAGCTGCTAGGATCATTCATGGGCACAAACTCCTCCACTGCAGTAAGGCAGAACTTCAAAGAGGATGCTGAGTGTAAAAAATAGGAGTTGTGTTTGTAAAAGTGACATTTGGTAGTACTAACTGTTATTTGCAACAAATTGGATATTGCCATGTCCCTGCTTCGTCCAAACTGCCAAGGCTGCAGAAATTTCAGACAGAAAAACCACCAGTGGCTGGTTTGTCTTTTTTTTATTTTATTGGCCTCTCAGGGTCTTTAAAATAAAACTGATTAGGATTCAGATGTTCAAAACACTTTAACAATAGGTTTAGTTACACCAAGCAATTGAACCAAACACATGATGGAACTACAAATACATGTATTTAAAACGTCTTTCTATTTTTGTAAAAATAAAAAATTAAAAGTCTGAGTTGTCTGTAATTTCTTTTTATGCATGAATGCATAAAAGTCGATGTGTTAAAAAAAATCCAGTATAAGGTGTCAGAATTGATACTTATTTAAAAAGAAGTACCTATCTTGTGTTCAAGGATGAAGCAAGCTACATTTGCTATCTGTAGAAGGACAAATGAAGTAAAAACACTTGAGCACTGTTGTCTTTAGAGAAGGTTGTGCTCCCTGATCTTTTCCCACTTTCTGTCTGTGTTCACTCTGTGTACCTCCATAGGGAAAGCCTTGAAGTTGACTGTGTGCTCTGATCCTCTCTGGTTCTCTTTGCCCCAGTGGAATCGAACCTCATGAAGCTCGTACTCATGATTTCTCGGCAGCGGACCCCCAGTCACCACTAACAGCAAAACAGGAAACCACATGAGCAAGCAAACACAGAAAACACAAAGCAAGTCATAATGAAAGTGAGACAAAGTGGTCATTCGTGGTGAAACAGTTATGCATTTTGTTAAACCTTTAACAAATGGACTATTCACTTAGAAAATTCTACAACTGACGTTCAAAACTAAATATCCATTTCACTTTCTCAGCACATCTTAAGTTAAAATGTGTCATGTTTCCTGGGACTCACCTGACTTGGATTTGAGAAAGATGCAGACAGTGTGTCCATCGTTGACGACTTCGCAGTCACGACACACCACGTAGTTTGGCGATAAACCAACGTCCAGAAGGGTGGGGTCATACTGAGCCTCCCTAGAGTTCAGGTTTATTGGAGACTGGTATTCACCATTGGCTGCCGGGAAATGAAGTCCCCATTCTACACCTGAGGGTTGAAACAGCCAACATGGAGGAATGGTTATGTCTCATGAAACAAGTGTGTTCTGGTGGTTAAACTGGTTGTTTTGGTTGGTATAACTGGTTGGTAAAGCACAATGCAATATAAGATCTGGTGATGTATCTTGCAGCCAAAATTTGAAGTTAAACGTTTCATTTCACTGTGTCCTCTCTCTGTCTTTGATTACAATATTGTTCAATAATTGATTACAACTGTATTGTTATATTTACAGCAAATACTTTCTGCTGTCCGGTCATGGATGTAAGACCTGTCTCAGTCCAGCGTGAGTTTTTGCTACATATTAAATTAATAAAATCCAGTCTCAGTTTTTGTTTCTGCCAATAGAACATAGTTTAAAGAAACTGCCATGTTGTATTTTTGGAACCAGAGTGTGTGTATAGTGATGTGGGGCTTCACGTCTTGCCTGCTCCCCTGCTCACAGTCATGACGTCACATGACTTTTCTTCAAAGCTTGAAATAACAATTTGCAGCTAAACGTATTAAAAACAATTTCATTTGAACATACAACAAGGTAAGATGTGTGTGTGTTTTCCATTAAGAGGACGTATCGTCATTGATGGGGTTTTGTTTGGTTGATATTAGAGTTTGACTGGAATCAATTTAGTTTCATTTAATGGCTGTGCGGCCACACTGAACATTCACACAACGTCTTCAAAAACCACTAATTGAAATTAGGCATTTTATACTCCAAACAGACTTTTTTATTTATTTATAGATAAATTGCAGATGCCACTCATTATCTGGACCACTAAACCTAAAGCAGGCAAGCAAAATTCAGCTCATTTTACAATTTAACCATGTGGTTTGTCCATCAAAATCATAGAAGCCCAACATTTTTATTTTACAAGTCTTGCAAAAATTACAATAGTCCTAACATCTGTCCATCCATCTATCCATCTTCAATTCAGTTCAGTTTATTTATATAGTGCCAAGTCACAACTGAAGTCATCTCAGGGCACTGAACAGAAACATTCACAGAAAAAGTCAGTATCCACAGCTTGGTCATGGAGACATGTACAGAAGAAAAACCCAGATGTCCATCACCCCAGCAACATGATCCAGCTCCTCCTGAGGGATCCCAAGGCAATCTCAGGCCAGAGAGGAATAACAATTTCCAGTCTCCAAAAGGAGGTGTCTAGGAGACATGCTAATCAGATGCCAGAATCACCTCAAATGGCTCTTTTGGTGTGAAGAAGTAGCAGCTTTATCCCAAGCATCTCCCAAATGATAAAACTCTTCACTCATCCAAGGCTGCAGGCCAATTTCAGCCCCTCATATCTGAAATCTCACACCTCATGACCACAAGGTCCATAACTCGTGACCAAAGGTGAGGGTTGGAACAGAGACGTTCTAAGAAGCCTGGGTAATGTGAACCGCTGTTTAATGCATAGCATAAACGATATCTGAACCTTCCCTCCAGCAGCTTGAAGTTGTGGAGATACAACCTTCTTGTTCTTTGGGAAAAACTTCAACACGTAGGCATTCAGGCAGGTTTTTTACGTATAACCACTCCCGCTCAACGTCTCTCTCCCTGGGCAACTTCAGTGTATTAAAAAGTCCAGCCCCTCACCAGGGTTACAGAGCCGAAGCTGCACGCAGAGGTTAGCCCATCTAGTCGGCAGGCTCCAAAAGCTCCGGTTCCTTAGCCTGATCCTTGACATTCCATAATCCTTGAGCTAGTTTATGCCATGAATTGTCTTGCTATAGAAGCCATACTATAATCTGCTGTCCAGTTTTCACTGACCTTGATGGTCCTCCTCAAATGTGGCGGGTCCACATGGAGGTGGAATCCTGTCCTTTTTTTAGGCTTGAACCAACTGAGCCCCAGAAATCAAGGCTGGACTACCAGGAGCTCATCCACCAGGTGCTTGAAGCTCCCACCCAGGCCTGGCTCCAGGGTGGTGTCCTGGTTTCCTTTATCTGGGCAACGTTTCTTGATGTATCTCTTGTTTATCCATCCAAGTTTTTGAGTCACTCATGGTCTGATGCCTCATGCTAAGGCCAGTTTGCCATGAGAGACCTACCAGGGGCTGATGCCCAGACAACAATAGCCTCCAGTAGAACTGGAGCTCTCAAACCCTTGTTAAAGTGGTGATTTTGTGAGGGGCAGTCCTAAAGACATGATGTTGAACATGTTGTTCTTTAAAAGCAGCCATAGCTGTAGTCGAACATGAAATAAAGTTTGTACATTAATTCACATTACAAGCCCAAATATACCTAAAACAACAGCACATGCATCATGCTGTTTGAAGTAAAAATATTAATTTGACTCTGGTTAGACATCTGAATGGATGTGGACTGAAGTTTACTGAATATGAGAAACAAATGTTTCTTCTCAGCTAGCACTGCAACTCAGCTGCTCTTCAAGTCACTGATATAATGCAGTTTTGCATGACTTGATATTCAATGCTACAAAATGATACAATGAATTTTACAATACATCAGTATTTCCTGCTGGGAAGTTTGTTTTGGAAAGTAATAATTTCATAAGAAATTAGTGGGTACACAGACCTCCTGCCCTCCTCTTATGGCCCCCCACCTGCTTCCTTCCTACATTTAACAATATTTCTTGTTGAGATGGTGGTGATGAGTTTCGTGCACCTTAAAACCAAACGAAACAGGTCATGGTTGCAAAAAGAGGGTCAGGCCTTCCTATCTGGGACAAGAAAAAAAAACTGTAAGTTTTCAGAAGCTGCAACAACTTGGAGGTAATGTTAATGTTTCTGACCCTTTAGTGGCAGCTGGAAACCAACTCTGAGGGAGACGTTTGCAATCGTCTCCAGTTTTATTGTGCTGACAGATGGTGATGACCCGGTACAGAAAGTGACAACACCGAAAATCTGGCTTCACTTCTGTTTTGAGGTGAACACAATAGTACTGTGAGAACAGAGTAAAATGTGTTGAACTCGAGAACCAAAACCCTTTTTTTTTACTGCTTTGCTTTTCTGCTGTAGAGACAGACTCTCCACAGAAGCTGACCATTCTTTCCACAGTGTAGAGCGGAGGGGGTGCTGTGACATTCCCTCTTTCCTCAGCAACGAAAGCCATGACAACAAGTTTCTGTACAGCACTGAAAAGGCAGTGCAAAACTCTCTGTGCATTCATGCTTTCAAGGCTGAAGATAAACTTTTGGTAGACAGTTTGTACTTAACCATGTGAAAGACAACATGTGTGTTATCTGCTCATGTGAAAGTATGGTTACCATCAGCATCTCCATTTCCCGCTGATCAAAACCCTTGCTTTTGATCACACTGAGAAAACAGATTAACATTTTACCTTAAATGCTGCTGGTTTTACATGTTCAGCCAAAACACATGATGCAGATCCACAATTGCATGTCAAATAATTTACTTTCAGAGAATTAGCTGCTTTTGGTGGCATGATTTGTCATCTCAGGGTTTTGTTCACGAGTGAGGAAAGAACGGAGCGTGAGATTGTCAGACAGATCGTTGCAGCATCTGCAGTGTTGCAGACTCTGATCCAGTCCATTGTAGTGAAGAGAGAGATGGACTGTAAGACAATGCTCTCTGTTTACCTGTCGGTCTACGTTCCTACCCTCACCTATGTCCACAAACTCTGGGTAGTGACCGAAAAAACAAGCTCATGGATACAGGTGGTCAAAATGAATTTTCTCAACAGAGTAACTAGATTCTGACTTAGATACAGGGACGTTCAGTTATCTGGGAGAGGTTTGGACTAGGGGGCGCTACTTCTCCACACTGAGCGGAGCCAGTTGAGGTGGTGTGGACATCTGGTAGGGGTGCACCTGGGCCCCTCTCTAGGGATGTGCTCCAGTCATGTCCAATTTTAGGAGCCCTTGGGGAAAGTCCAAGACATGCTGGAGAGATTGTCTTTTGGATGGCCCAGGAACTCCTTGGAGTCCTCCCAGAAGAGATGGAAGAGGTGGCTGTGGAAAGAAAAGTTCAAACTGCTGCCCCAATGATGGATGGATGGATGGATGGATGGATGGATGGATGGATGGATGGATGGATGGATGGATGGATTGAAGGAATTTATCCATTTGTTAAATTGGACTACTATACTGCCATTGCTTAGTACCAGTCTTAGAAAAGCATCCATTTGATTTACAATGCTGCAGCAGTTGTATCAAAGTTCATTTATTTAATTATGCAATAGCTTTGATTTAACCAGGTAAATCCTGTTGAGATCACAGGTCTCTTTTTCAAGGGAGGTCTGGGCCCAAAAGCAGCCTAACATGCATGGTTTTGTTCTGTGGGATGAAGTCGCAGTACCTGGAGAAAACCCACGCAAGCACGAGAAGAACATGCAAACAAAACACAGAAAAATCCTAGGTCCAACCGGGGATTGAACCCAGGACATTCTTGCTTTGAGGTAACAGTGCTAATCACTGAGCTGTCATGCTGCCATCTTAATAATCCAGGTAAAAAAAAATCCAATGAAGTTAAGTCAAGTCCTCTGGACAGTTTCGTTTTGTTGAAATGTTTTGTACTGTAGTTCTTGGTGTTTCTAAAGTAGAGAAGGAGGCAGAACATTCAGGTGTCAGGCTCGTTCAGTGTGGTACCAGCTTCCAGTTTGGGTTCAGGGGGCAGATATTTTCTTAGCTTTGACTTCTGAGCTCAAACGTTTAAAAAAAAAAGCTGCTATAGATGATTTTAGTTTGTTAGATTTTAGCTTTTTACTTGATCCACCTCACCTGGTTCAATAGCTGAATTATGTTTTAGCTATCCTCAAGATCTTCAACCTGTCAATCACCAGTTCATTTGAATCAGATGTGTTAAAGCCAGAAAACAAAGTGAAACATGCAGGATAGAGGTCCCTGAAGAACCAAGGTTCACACGAGAGGAGGATCATCACAATGCATCCATATTTTTGAATCATTGCCTCACAATCCTCTGAATCATACTGAACTGAATCACAAGGTGCTTAACGATTATTAGTCATTAAAGTTGTACTTTTTTATTTTCTTTCCCATAGCAAACATTCCTGTTTTTATTTGTTCCTAACTACCTGTTCATTGATCTCCACCATTTTATGTTGAACTGGAAGAAGAAATAAAGTTCACTGAAGGCGACTGTGTGTAATTTTAAATTTAAATCTAACTTTAAATATAGTTAAAGTGCTTGACATGCATAATCTACGAATACAAAAAGTGGAAGAAATTTAGCATAATACATGTGATTTGACCCATTTTGAACTGACATTTATTTTAACTTGGCACAGCTAAAGTGAAACAGGAAGTGACATCAAAGGGGAACTCTTTAAGGGATTTTTCTTGGCCTCTCTCTGACAGTGACTCCAAATAATCTAAAGAAACATCATATTTCTCTACTGTCTGTGCTGTTAGTCATTGTAGCAATGCTGTTCTCATGCAGGTGTTCCCCTTTGTCAACACTTCCTGTTACTGCACATACACAAATACCTCAAGTGTCCATCTCTATGGGGTGCCATTTGTAAAGTTGCACAGTCAAAAGTTAACAATAATATTTTGGTTAATTTAGCCTTTCATAAGAATAAAATAGTTTTTTTCAAAGTCATGTTTTCACCATGTTATTCATACATTTAGAAACATTATAGTTCCCAAATACATATTTAATTTACAAGCTAAATATTTTGTTTGCAAACTAAATATTTAACTTGCAAGTTAAATATTTATTTTGCAAACTAAATATGTAGTTGTAAATTAAATATTTAATTTATACCTAAATATTTAGTTTACAAACTAAACACTTAACTTGCAAGTTAAATATTTAGTTAGAAAACTAAATATTTAGTTGTAAATTAAATATTTAATTTACACCTAAATGTTTAGTTTCAAGACTAAATGGTAATGGTAAATGGAGCTTACTTATAAAGCGCTTTCCAGCCCCCTATGAGGGGCCCCAAAGCGCTTTACAGTACCAGCCATCCACCCATTCACACACCGGTAGCGGTAGACTGTCATGCAAGGTGCCAGCCAGTCCTACCGGGAGCAACTCAGGGTTAAGTGTCTTGCCCAGGGACACAACGAGGTATGCAGTGACCGGGGATCGAACCTGGGACCTTCCGGTCCTGAGCCGGCCGCCCTGCCTCTACACCATCTCGGCCCCGACTAAACATTTAATTTCCAAACTAAACATTTATTGTCCAAGTTAAATGTTTCATTTTCAAACCAAACATTTAATTCTTAAACTAAATATTTACTTTGTTAACTAAATATTTAGCTCAAACCTAAATATTTATTTCCCAAGCTAAACATTTAATTTCTCCCAAAAAAAATTAATTTGCTAACTAAATAGTTAACTTGCAAGTTAAATGTTTAGTTGTTGCACAGAATTATATGTTTAGAAATTTAATGTTAATATGGAAATTAAATATTTAGCTTGAATAATAAATATTTTGTTTGGAAATTAAATGTTTAGTCTTGAAAATAAATAGTTAGCTTGGAAATTAAATATTTAATTTACACCTAAATATTTAGTTTTCAAAATATTTAACTTGCAAGTTGAGTATTTACAGTAGTTTGTAAAATAATTATTTTTCATGTAAATTAAATATGTAGTTGGGAACTATGACATTTATAAATGTATGCATAACGTGGTGAAAATCGGACTTTGAAAAAAACAAGAACTATTTTTCTTATTAAATAAACCAAAATATTGCTGTTAATTTTTGACTGTGTAACTTTACAAACCGCGCCCCAAACATCTCTGTTGCATGAAAAATTTTTTTTTTCACAATACTTTATTAGCGTCATCTTTCCAAAATTGCTTCATATTCATTACAAAAATGAAATGACCTTCTCTTTTTCTTTTTCTTCCTTTCTTTCTAGACATGTACAAACAGATAAACAAAACTCAACATGCTGTAAATGTTTTTGTTTTGTGGTTCAGCGAGTAGGATCTTTCAAGTGACTTTTAATTAATATTTTACCTGTCACTTTAAAAAGTCTTCAGTGTTTTAGCTGCTTATTTCTCCCTCATGTAACTTTTTTAAATACCTCTAACATCACAAGTGTCCTGCAGAGACTTGTGGATCACGAGAGTTTCTGAAATCACAAATTGTCGCTATATACGATTTTTTTTATAAAATATAATTTCCAGCGGCGATGAGTACATCTGATTATAAAAAGACAAAGTTCAGTGTACAGTAGGTTCCAGCAGGACACTGATGATGTCGTCTCTTGTCAAATAAGTGTGTCTTATTCATGCACAGAGACTATTCTGTATCATACTCACAGTAAGAAACATAGTTTTGTATCACAGCTCATCCTCCGATGCTCAGTAAAAGCAACAACAGAAGGAAGACAAAGTGAAACACCACAAGAGCAATGTAAATACATATTAGCTGTAAAACACATGTATCTGTTCTGTGCTTAAAATAAGGCGTGTCAAGTGGGACATGCAACAACATTATTTGTTTAACATGAAAACTAGATGTACAGTATCAGTGACAGCTATGCCTCGTCACAGTGTCACGCTTCATATTTATTTTAGATAAACGACTAAGTTCACACTGAACTAAAAGCTTTAGGTCACGTCCTTGAGTTTAACCTTTTGCGTCTGTTTTAATAATGAAAACCTGTGAAGGGACACTTCAACGTGTCACAGGTGCTGGTTTCAGGAGAATTAAAACATTGTCGTCTGTAAAGATGTGATGGGATCATAGTATTCTGCTCCTAAACCAAATATATATTTTTTAATTTTATCTTTTTTTTTTCCGTTCAGATGCTCCTTTACTCAGAGGCTGCAACAACGGGAGAACTCGCATGAAGGTTTGTCAACAGTTTAGCTACCACAGCCCTCTGTGTGGAGCCGAGGGCTGCCATCTGAGGCATTCAGGGAACAGATGGGGGGTTAAGAGCCTTGCTCAAGGGCCCAGAGTTAGGCAAATGAGGGTGGAGGGAGATGTGCTGCATCACCCTTTCCCACCCAGGTTTTCATGTAATGGTCAGAGCAACTCCCTTGATCAGAAGCTCACCTTCTCCGGCCTCTGCGCCTCCTCCACCAGAGGTGTGTGTGTGTGTGGCGGGGGGGGGGGGGGGTTTTTGTCTTTTTACACCA
>JARVGQ010069302.1:0-10515 GCA_031762355.1 Hypsolebias martinsi | reverse complement strand
AGTTCATAACTAAGGAACATTTTATTGCAAAAGTCCAACTTTATTATCAAATACAAATACACATATATGAAAAAAAAATCTAAATGCTGTCTGGTATTGTTCTGGGGGCCGGACCAAATGTGGAGGCGGGCCGGATCCGGCCCGCGGGCCGTAGTTTGGGGACCACTGGTCTAAAAGCTGAAGGTTGGTCCAAACTGGGTTCAACAGGACCATGATCTCAAACACAGTCACTACTCTATAACAGAACGGCTCAAAGAGAACAGCACCAAGATGCTGCAAAGGTCCAGAACCTCAACCTGATTGAAATACTGTGGTGGACCTTCAGAGAGCTGAGCAGAAAACCATGATGGAAAGAAGAGTGGATCAGAACTCCTCTAGAACCATGGAACTGATAAAGTCCTACAGAAAACCACTGAAGGAGGTTCTACAAGCTGCTGGATCAGGTCCAGAACCAGGTTTTGTTTAGTAAATAATGACTTGGTGGAATCTTTTCATCTGAGGTTCGATCTGTCAGTCTTGAGTTGTCCGTCTTCCTAAAATGTTTTTGTTTTTTTTCCCAGAACTCTGAGCTTGCTGCACAAAGATCGGACCACCAGCTGAGGAAGATGTTTGGGATTACAGCTGATGTGAAAATTTTCCTACAGAAGCTCGTTGAAGCAGCTGTGTCCAAAACACCTGAAGACGAAGAGCAAGAACCATCTCCCCAGGACTCCTACGGCCCAAAATTACTTCCTGAACTTGAACTGTCTGATGCTTTTCACACGAGGACCACCCCTCTGAACAGGTCAGAATTCAAACTGAACCCAGAACCTCTTTCTGCCCTGATGGAGAGCTGCTCCACTCAGAAACATCTCTCTGGCGCGGAGCCTATGATTGGTTACGTGGAGCCAATCGATGAAGATATCTCTGAAACAGATGTCTGGTCCAAACCGGAGGAAACACCCATCCATCTGCAGACGCAGACGTGCGTAGTCACAAACACGAGGAGGATGGGACGGACCAGGAAACGCACCTTGTGTCCCTGCTGCGTCCCCGCCGCTCTCCATCCGGCCGTTAAGTCCGGCTTACGTCTGGAGGAGCTGGAGGCGTGGATGTTGATCGCAGAGCAGACGGGAAAGAAAGCTGCCCGGACTAAAGCTCCCAGGAAAGATGGACCTCTGCAGAGATCAGCTGCAGGAACCGTAAAATCCACTAAGCTCCAGCCAGCGATGGTTTGTCCTCAACATGTGTTGACTCGTTAAAACAAGATCAGGACGAGAACTTGTCACAAATAAGATCTGATAAGAGGTGGTGAATTAAATGGTAAATGGACTGTACTTATACATCCATCCATTCATCCATCCATCATCTTGCTCTTGCTCCGAAGGCAGGTCTCAGGGGCAGCAGCTTGAGCAGGGAGGTCCAGACATCTCTTTCCACAGCCTCTTCCAGCTCTTCTGGGAGAACTCCAAGGTTTTCCCAGGCCAGCTGAAAGATGTAGTCTCTCCAGTGTGTCCTGGGTCTTCCCCGGGGTCTCCTCCCAGTCGGATATGTCCGAAGCGCCTCCCTAGGGAGGTGCCTAGAAAGTATCCTTACTAGATGCCCGAACCACCTTAACTGGTTCCTCTCAATGTGAAGGAGCAGGATTCTACTCTGAGTCTCTCCTGATAACTGAACTTCTCACCCTGTCCAGATACCCTGCAGAGGAAACTCATTTTAACCTCCTGGAGCCACGATCTCATTCTTTCAGTCACTGTCCAGAGCTCGTGACCAGAGGTGAGGGTAAGAACGTAGACTGACTGGTAAACAGAGAACTTCTTACAGCTCAGCTCCCTCTTCACCACAACACATTCTTCCCTCTCGTGAGTAAAACCCTGAGATACTTGAACTTCTCCACTTGAGGCAGAACCTCATCCTTGACCTGAAGAGCGCAGTCCACCCTTTTCTGACTGAGGACCATGGCCTCAGATTTGGAGGTGTTGATTGTCATCCCTGCTACTTCACACTCGGCTGTGAACCGCTCCATCCATCCATTTTCTTCCACTTATCCGGGGTTGGGTCGCGAGGGTAGCAGCTTAAGTAGGGAGGCCCAGACTTCCCTCTCCCCAGCCACTTGGGCCAACTCCTTCAGGGGAATCCCAAAGCATTCCCAGTCCAGCCGAGAAACATAGACCCTCCAGCGTGTCCTGGTTCTTCCCCTGAGTCTCCTCCCAGTGGGACGTGTCTGGAACACCTCACCAGGGAGGCGACCAGGAGACATCCTAACCAGATGCCCGAGCCACCTCAACTGCTCCTTGTGATGTGGAGAAGCAGCGGCTCTACTCCTATCACATTCATACAGCACTCTACTACATCTCTACAAAGAATAATCACTCACATTCATCCATCGATGGGACACGCATCGGAGGTGATGAGGAGTTCAATGTCTCGCCCAGGGACACTTCAACATGTGACTGCAAAGTGGAGGAATCGAACCCCCAGTCTCCCATTGGAGGATGACTGCTCTAACCACTCAGCCACAGCTGCCCACAAATAAAAAAAAAAGTAAAAATCCGCACACCCTTTTTGTCTTGTTTAATGACACCCAACAAGTTTTAAATATTTGTGTTTACACGATTTCCGTTACAAATTAAATCTCTGATAGGTCTGTCTAAAAGCTACGACGGAGCTTTAGGGCCACGCTAAAAAAAAAACAATAATTGCCACGCTAAGAAAAAAAAATTTAATGCCATAAAATTATGAGAATAAGGTCGAATAAAGTCTTAATATTATGAGAATAAAGTCGTACGAGACTTTTCTTTTTTACAGCTGTCGTTAGTTTTTTTTTTTTTTTCCCACGAGAAGGATCCACAACGCAAACTGTCAATCAATCCAATAGCATGTCAGCAGATGACTAATCCGAAACTAAATGAGTCGTAGGTTTACGCATTTTAACTGTGGTAAAATGGAGAATGTTTTTTGTTCTAGACACTCTTACTCAAAACGTGTTCCAGTACTGACACCTGCTGTTGTGCTTTTGTATGCTGCTTCTGGGGTGACGTCATCGCGTCATGACTTTCCTTTTTGTTTCTGTTTGAAAACGGCGCTCACTGAGCGAAACTGTAATCTGTTAGCACATCGTCAGATGATTATCAATATCAGGGCTTTGAACCTGCTTACAGTAAAGTGGTACGTTCCAACTTTCTGCAGGTAAGGAGCGTTTACCTTCGGAGTGGTCATTTACTGACACGCCTACTGGATTGATTGATAGGTCATGTCATGGATCTGACTGGAAAAAAAAAACTTAACGACAGCTGTAAAAAAGAAAAGTCTCGTACGACTTTATTCTCATAATATTACAACTTTATTCAACTTTATTCTCGTAATTTTATGGCTTTTAAATATATATATATTTTATTTTTTTTTTTTATTTTATTTTTTTTTTTTTGCGTGGCCCTAAAGCTCCATCGTAAAAGCAGATAAAGCTCAAACAGGAGATTAGCTTTTCAGATGTATTATGTTGTAAACTATATTAGACATACAGTATTGAGTTTTAAACCAGCTCTAAAGTTCCTGCTTTACTTCCAGATTCTGACTGAAGGAAAATATCAAGAACTGAGTGAAGACCTAAATGTTTGCACAGGTCTCAAGTTTTGTTTATGTTGAAGGAAATCTTGTGCAGCCCTGAATATGTGCTTAAATTACAAGTTACTCTAACGCTAAAGCAAAATGTATTTTTCTATTTTACTCAGAATCAGAGGCTTCACAAAACCTAACCTCCTGAAGTACATCTAAACCGTGTATTTAAGATAATAAATTCATTACAAAAATACAATCCACCCCGCACCCTGCCCGCCAGAATGGTCATTTCCTGCTGTCTGCTGTATGTTTACAAGAAAAGATCAAAATTATTCAGAAATGTGGAACATACTTGATTTTTAAAACAAATGTAAGAACTTTGAAATAATCGTGTGCCTTCATCTACTGTATGTTCTTGAAACGCTCTTTACCTCGTTGTTAAATGGCTCTACAGTTGCCATGCTTCTATTATATAAAGAACATGTTAATGTTTAGGAGTTCGACCATAGATTTATTCTGTTTTTTTTTTTTTTTTTTTTTCATTTTATTCTACATGTTCTTGTTTCAAAGCTAAACCTTTACTGACTTCAGTATTGTGTAAGACAAAATATTTGCTTGTTTTAATCCCACACAGGTGACAAATAGATAGTTTGAAGAGTTTTTTAGTTAATAGTATCATTCTTTTTTGTTGTCAAACATAAATAAATTGAATATAAAACGTGTACTGGTGGTAAACTGTGTACTTTGACCTTTGTTAGCATTTTTGTACAACAAAAATTTAACTATTTTGCCGTACACAACAGGACAGAACATTTTTTATGATGCTACTTTCATTATGGCTCGCCACCAAAAAGCAAAGCTGTGATAATATTTTTTGCATGTAGTGTTAGCAAAATATCCCATAAACCAGTGGCTGTGTGAGGATGGAAGTCTACAGCTGATTATTTATCGGCGCCATCCCATTTCAACATGGCCACCAAAGACTTAGCAAACACAAAAATGGCTCAAGCTCGGTTTTAGCTGTTTAAACTTGGTGTGGTAGTAGCAGAGAGTCATCCCCATTACACACAAGCGTTCAAATTGAGCAACTTTTGTCGACTCTGTCTGTTAGCAAAACATCTCATGTTAATACATCTAGAGACCAAAGCAGAACCAGCGTACTGAACAGAACCTACATGTTCTTAAGCTTCTTCAAGTCAGACTTATGGGAAGGAAGCCAGACTTTATTAAACTTGGTTTGTAGTTACACCCCTCAGGAAGAAGATTGACTTTTGACATTCAAGCATGAAAAATTCTCCTAACTATCCATCTTATTCCGAGCCCCCATGATGCCTTGCATAAATTATGGGCGTGACATTCGGCATGGACCAGAACTGACATTTGTTTATTTGTGAAAAGTACGAGCTAATGTAGTTTCTCTGATCATTGTAGATTTAATTAAAAAATGTAGGAACACCACATGTCAGAGCTCATACAGGACAATATAATTATACAGCTGCTGCTGAAGACGAGGGATGGAGGACGAGCTGAAGAAGTGGCTGCAGATTACATCTACTAGCATTTTTAGCTACATCTACTAGCATATTTAGCTACATCTACTAGCATATTTAGCTACTTATACTAGCATATTTAGCTACATCTACTAGCATATTTAGCTACTTATACTAGCATATTTAGCTACATCTACAAGCATATTTAGCTACATCTACTAGCATATTTAGCTACTTATACTAGCAAATTTAGCTACATCTACTAGCATATTTAGCTACATCTACTAGCATATTTAGCTACATCTACTGGCATATTTAGCTACACCGACTAGCATATTTAGCTACATCTACTAGCACATTTAGCTACTTATACTAGCATATACATCTACTAGCATATTTATCTACTTATACTAACTAGCATATACATCTAGCATATTTGGCTACATCTACGAGCATATTCAGCCACATCTACGAGCATATTCAGCTACATCTACTGGCATATTTAGCCACATCTAGCATATTTAGCCACATCTACTAGCATATTTAGCTACATCTACTAGCATATTTAGCTACATCTACTAGCAAAATTAGCTACTTATACTAGCATATTTAGCTACATCTACTAGCATATTTAGCTACTTATACTAGCATAATTAGCTACAGCTACTATCATAATTAGCTACATCTACTAGCATAGTTAGCTACTTATGCTAGCATAATTAGCTACCAGCACATTTAGCTACTTCATTGACTCAGTTCTTCTGACGGTGAAGGGGTGAAGAACCTGAAAAGCTCTGAGGTGCATCAGTATCTCCACAGTAATAAGGTCGGTGGTGTTTTGTTAAAAGAGGTGGGACACAATCTTCTTGACGTTAAATCAGACACAGAGCAGACAAAGTTTTAAAGTTCTCCATCACTGAGCTTGAGTTAATTACAGAGAAAATCATAAATCTGAAGATGAACAATATTATAAAGCTGTGACCTCCATACACCTGAAACCAGACCTGATGTTCTCGTCACTGTTTTCAATCCTTCTGAGGATCCAGCGTCTCTTCTCCGCTGGTTTCTTGTAGTCCAGACACAAAGTAGGATGCAGGTTTTCCTCCGTCAGCCGTTTGTCAACAAAGTGAAATGAACACACAGGAAGTAGTACCCAGAATCATTGATACTCTAGAGCCCCCAGGAATACTTCTATTCCAAAGAGCTATTTCTTCTTGTAATCTACCAAAGTGTTGCTTATCAATAGTACTGCAGGAAAAACCGTCTTTGGGCTGTAGCTGCAGTCCTTGATTGTTGGACTTACCTCAACATGGTGTTTAATGTGTGATTAAAATCTTTGAAAAAAGTGGAAAAGTGACCGAAAAAGTTGTCAAGCCCAAAGAAATCGGATGAAACAGCAGCATCCAAAGTTTTGTTTTTAAGATGTTCAGAAAGCTTGGAGAACTATGATCAGAAGTTCTGTAAAAGATTACAAAACAGTTTGAGTCCTTGAAAGCAAAGATAAAGAAGTGAAGACTGTTTGTACGACCAAGTGTTCAGATTTATCCTCCAGGAGACAACACATTTCATAAAATCCTAATGGACTACCTTTCTTCTTTTTTTAAACCCTCTCATTAGCTCTCCCTTCTCTGCTTTTTGCCCCCCAGGCGAGCGCATGTTTAACATCGACAGCGGCCGCAACGCTCCGCTCCACTCGCCCCCCTCAGAACACTACACCATCATCTTCAACACCTTCGTCCTCATGCAGCTTTTTAACGAGATCAACGCTCGCAAGATCCACGGCGAGAGGAACGTCTTCGACGGCATATTCTCTAATCCCATCTTCTGCACCATCGTCCTGGGAACTTTTGCTGTGCAGGTCAGGCTGAACGACCTGCTGGAACAAAACGCTTGTTTTGTCCTTCAGTGGTGTTTTGCATTTATTTATTCAGAGGACATCAGAACACAACGAGAGACAAATCACGTGTCCTAAAACAATCTCATGCTGCGATCAGCATCGTCTCTTGAGACGATTCTTTTTGAAAATTAGATATCCTCATCTCAACAAGAGGCTACTCTGACTATAACATGACAGATTATTAAGAACACGTTGATTGTTGTACATCTACTAACAGGATATAAGTAATCTTGAATATCAGATTTATGTGTAAAATGTTATTTTTCCAACCGTTACAGTAATTTCAATCTAAAGCAGGAAGTAAAGTTCCTACCATTTTCTCTTTAGACAGACGAGCAGCAGCAGCTCAGACCATTCTGTCATCTTCCCAGGACAGAAAGAGTAAAAACAGTTCCTCAGGCTAAAAACGGCACGTGCTTTTAGTGAAATATGCTGTTTGAACTCACTCTTAGTGAACACAGACAAAAACTATGGATCAGGGAACTGTGGGTACACAAAAAAGCAAACAAAACAAGTGAAAGCGATTAAAAAAAAAAAACATTCTCTGAGCTTAATGTTACGCTAGACAAAAAACAAAGGTGTTTGCTGGAGTGTAAAACTGACAGAATTACAGTTTAGACATCTGGTTTAAATGTCTAAAAAGCTCAAGACTGTAGGCAGTTTGAGAGGTGAAAAAGAACGACGTGCAGTTCTTAGGAAGGATTATATTGTTGTATTTAAGACCCTGCATTACGCCCCCACTGAGGTCTATGTGTGGTTTGTCTCTGCTTATGTAAATGATCATGTTGCCATTAAAAATGTTACTGCAGCACCTGCCCAGACTTAAATAATCAGCGTGTAATGGGCCACGCTTAATGAGGCAGAACACATCCTTCCGTTCACACTCGAAATTTGTTTTTGTACACTGAGATCCAGTTAAACAGAATCACTTTTGAGACTTGATCTAAATCTTATTTTTTTATGCAAACAGTTTGAAGAAAGTTCATGAAATTTGTGAAATGTGTGAAAAAGCCCAATAGCTCCAAACGTTTCAACACCAGCACATAACAAAACCAACTAGCCTTTCTTGAATGAATGAACATCGCTCGTCACCGTGCATGTGATTTGTCACTGCTCAGAGATGATGTCAGGGATGAGTCTCAGCTACTACCACACCAAAGTTTAGGTCTATATTTGTAGCCATTTTCTGTTTGCAGGGTTCCACTTCCTGAAAGTTTGCTTTAGATCCATTCCTTGGTTCATGAGATATTTTACTAAAAGATGAACAGACACAAAAGTAATCTCATTATCACCCACCTTTTATGGCAGCGGACAATAAGTAGAATAATTACAGGTTAAAATACACGTCTGTATGTGGGACCACTTGTTTTCTGGGTTCAGTGATTTAAAGGGACAGTCCAGTCAAACTTCAAAGTGATATTGTGTCTAATATTGGTAATTTATCAGCTGAAGCATCAGCTAGGGAAAAGTCCAGGCTAGGCTAATGGCTAGCCAAACCTGCCTGTTTTTAAATTGTTTTACAAAACAACTCTTTCTCAAAAGAGTCTTTCAGCTTTGAAAATAAAATAAAAAAAAAAACTACATAACCTAATAATAAACCCATCTTGCACGACACGATTTGCTCAGTTTGTTGCTGTTTTTTCAACCAAACATCGTCCGTGTTGTTATTTAAATGTCTGTGTGGAGCATAGACAGTTCACACCGGTGGTGCTGAGGCTGCTGAATGTTTCAGTCCACTGGGAGACGAGTAAACTTTTGATTGACTACAGATGCTGATCAGGCTCACTACACACTACCTACACAGACACTAAATACTATAAACCATTACTGGGATAATATGGTAATTATTTTTACAGTACGTACTTGGAAGAGGTCAACAGTGCTGGATGATGCAGGGCTGGTTTTTCCCTTCATGCTGTGTTTGCATGTTTGGTAGTAGTGATGCTCTTCGTTGTGTCTCCGCTGCAGATTGTGATCGTGCAGTGGGGAGGAAAGCCCTTCAGCTGTGCCCCCCTCAACATGGAGCAGTGGCTCTGGTGTCTGTTTGTGGGAGTTGGAGAGCTTCTCTGGGGGCAGGTAAGCAAGTGCTGTAAATGTATCTGAAATTAAACACTTCTGAGCCCTGGAGCTGTGTTCACAAACATCTAAGAACTATTTCTTATCTTAGATGTAAGATGAGAGTGATTCATCAGAGCAGCTCTGAGCAAGAAAACATATTCAGTCAAAGAAAAGATATTAAAAATGACCTCACTTTTCTTTTCCTGTTTTTTACTCTGCCCATATAATATCCTGAGGTTTAGGAATTATGTTTGAATACATTAAAAATATTAAGTGCAAAAAACTGTTACAATGATATACTAAGCTGTGGGTCTACAACACTTAAAATATATTTAACAAGAAGTTTGAATAATACATTCATATTGTTTTGGGCTTTATAACAGATTAAAAATGAATGACCAAGGTAAATTTTAAAATAGCACTTCATTATAAATGTATGTAATTTGAAAAACAATAAAAAGCCAACTTGAACGTAATTCACAGGAAGCTCTCAATCCTGACTGTATTTATTTATATGAGTTACGATTAGTTTACTTCTAAAGGCATCACTTTTAAAGATGTAAATATAAAGATATTAGGTTAGAAAAAGTTTTGTGGGCTCACAAAAACACAAAAAAAAACCACAGACTGATGAAGTTTTCTGGATGGAAGACGAAACGTTTCTCCCTTAAAGAAACTGGTCCAGATGAAGTGATTTAACTTTTTTTTTATATTAGGTTATAGTTTTTTCCTTTGCTGTGTTTCTTTCCTAAGCAGGGTAGTACAGTGGCTCATGATGGACATAAATAAGTGCATGTTGGTGTGAACATTTAAATGTTGAGGCTTGTTATTAAAATGCTAGAGCTTTATTTTCCAAATAGTTTTAGGTTATTTCTCTCACTTTCCTTTCATGGTTCATTCTAGGGATGCACCAATACTGATAACAGTATCTGCTGTTGCTATGTGCATGTCCTCGTGCTCATAAAAGTGTTCCAGTACCACAGTACTGATCCCGTTTTACCACAGCATGGTGTTCACCTCTCAGTTAAACAGTCAGAGCAGGAGCAATGGCAGCCATGTTGTGCTTTTCGATACTAAGCGCCAATAAACGGCACAAGACAAAGAAGAGGAAGCGTGGAGGTAATTCAACGTGCACGATGAGGATGAAAGTAAGGGCTGCAAAATAAACTAAGCAATGTTGTCAAGAGGAACAAGGAGATGTTGCACTTTTAATCTGAGCAATTTGATAAAACATGTTAAAAAATAAAAACAGCTGGTTTGTCGTTGAGCAGAAGAGGATCCTGAGAATATGTGAATCTGAGCACGAGTCTTCACACTCACCAACGAGCACGTTTTTAAAAAAATCAAAATCTCAATGTCCTGCTCCGTCTAAGATGTTATCATGGAGAGTCAGATCCTCTGACTGTCGATCACGCTTTCAAGCTATTTTGAAGAAGTTTAATGGAATTTATTTATAGTGATCTGTGGTGAGAAGAGGGAACAGGTGGAAGAGAACTTGGAGAGGTGGAGGTATGCACTTGAAAGAAGAGGAAT
>JARVGQ010069272.1:0-10521 GCA_031762355.1 Hypsolebias martinsi | reverse complement strand
ACACTGCCCTTGTTTTTGTCTGGAACTTTGGTGCAATGACTGAGGTGATACCAGGTTGAACTTCCTTCCACCTGGACGTCTGCTGGAACCATGTTGAGCTTCTGCTGGAAACATATTGAGCTTCTCGATCTTGAATTTGTGGTGGGTGCAGCTAGCCATGGACCTTTCAGTATGGACTCTCACGCTGTAGGGATGGCTCCATCTTGTGTTCATCCCTTGTCTGTGCACCTTGTTTGTCTTTATTGATTTCTCCTTGTGTTCCCAGCTGTTTGTAATCATGTCCTGTCTTGTCTGTGTATGTAAACCTGTCTGTGAGTTCTGTCCTTTGTCGTGTCATCGTTGGGTCTTCCTTGATGTCTCCTGGTTCATGCCAAGCTCATATATGTGAGTTTTGCTGCCTTGTCCGCCTTTTGATTTATTATTATTAAATATATAGTTTTGTATCTCCTGCCTCCCCGAGTACTCTTGTCTGCACCACTGGGTTCGTTCTTGTCTCCAGAGATAAATCCTGACACTCTGTCTTACTACGGCTGACTTTCATTCCTCTTCTTTCAAATGCAGACCAGACTATCCACTGTGTAATTTGACCCAGATCTTGCCGGAACAAGATCTGGGTAAAAAAATATTAGTCTTTTAAATATTATATCAGATAAATATTTTCTTTTTCTGTGTGGCCAAAGACTAAGAGCAATACTTGTTGTCCCACAGTGGGAACCTCCTGAACAAAATGACTGTGATTGTTTCATTGAGGAGATGCAGGTGCTTTATCTACTGGTCTGAGGACACAGCTCTGACAGCTGGCAGAAAGTCTCTATTGAAAGACTGTGGTTAATTCACTCTGTCTGCGCTTCAACATAGACTGTCCTCATGCAGTGATCTGTGTCCACAGAGAGTACGTGAAATCAGGAAGAAAAGATGTGATGAACTGAAAGAACTGTTTACAGCTGTGAATACCATCCCATGTCAAGTGCAGAGTGTGAACGGGGCTTTTCCCAGATGAATCTGCTCTACTCCCCTAACTGAGCTTCTTTACACACACACACACCATCTCTGCTCTTTATTGTCTGACCTCCTTTGACCAGGTCTGGTCCTTTATCTGAGTTTGTGTGTGGCTAAAGGGACTGCTATAAGAAATGGAGAATGTGCGGAGCAGGGAGGAGGATGAGGAGATGCACATGACCGCGGTGTGGGATATACTAAACAACAAAGAAATGAACTTGCACTTAATACACTTATACCACACAAAGATCATTCAAAAATAAATTATAAATATGAACTGGCTTCAGTGGCTATTTTAGCCTCTTTTTGGGGGTGCTCAAGCGCCCCTAACTTTTAACTCGGCACCCCTGAAAAATAAAGAAACCATCATTAGCATTTTGTAAATCTTGTTTATTGTGCTGTTAGGCAGCACAATGGCTCAGTGGTTAGCACTGTGCATCACAGCAAGAAGGTCCTGGGTTCAATCCCCATGTTGGACCTGGGGTTTTTCTGTGTGGAGTTTGCATGTTTTTCTTGTGCTTGTGTGGGTTTTCTCCGGGTACTCTGGTTTCCTCCCACAGACCAAAAACATGCATGTTAGGCTGCCTTCAGGCCCAGGCCCCCCTTGCAAAAGGGATCAGTGCTCTCAGTGGTATTTGCCTGGTTAAATAAAGGTCAATAAGTAAGTATCCTAATAAAAAAAAAACGTTCAATACAGAAACAACTGGACGGTTGCTTGCCATCCACAGGGGGCCGAGCGATACCAGCAATAACAACATTCTAAGAGTGGGACAGGCCAATAAGTAAGGAAACCCAGTTCTCAAACCTTAGATTCACCAAAATATTCAATAAATGTTGAATAAATATGGAATAAATGACAACATCTTAAAACAAGCCAGTAAAATCTATGATTTTTTTTTTTTTTTTTGGCAGTACGTAGTCAGACCCTCAACCCACATGTCAATCAATCCAGAGGCATGTTAACAACTGACCAATCAGCAAACTCGATTTATCCTGAAGTGAACGCCCCTTACCTGCAGAGCTGCAGCGGTTTTTCATTACAATCACTTTGCAGTCACAGAGATTTCAATAATACAGTACCAGAGTTTACATCTGTTGTTTCATGTTACTGTAATAAACCTTTGTAAAATACAACAGAATGCAGGAAATGGCATCACAATTATCTGGGGGAGGACCCAGACCCCACCCCCAATGCCCCTACAGAAACTACTGAAAACAAACAAGGTTTAAAAATAATAAATTATCTCAAATAAATTATATTACCGGTAGGCCACAAGACAATTGCAAATACAGACCTAAAGTCTGACTCACAGTCAGGCTGAAGAATTGCAGTCTCAACAAAGCTGGGTTTAATGTTTAATGCAACAGCTTTTGTTGTTGTTTTACAAAAACCCAATCTGATTTATTTTATATTCCTTAATTTTTTTTATGTCCCTTTATGTATACTTTCTTTATGTACGTTTTTTTTATTTAGACACCAGTCCCTGTAAAATAAAACCAAGGAAAACAGTTTCTGATTATTCCAGATAATACTACTGCTGTAGTTTCCTGTTTGACTGTGAAGCTTACGTGATGTTTCGGAGCAGGTGGACGCATCATCATCATCATCATCTGCCTCCTCAATGTTCTCAGGCTCTTCTTCCTCAGGCTCAGGCTCCACCCACCATCCAGGCATGAGGCAGGCTGAGTCGTAGGAGTTACAGAGCGGCCCGACGATGTGTGTGATGAATGATTCCTGAAGTTTGGCCAGCTGTGGTGCTGCTCGATCCATGAAGGGGCTGACAGGAAGCCCCAGGCTGGACTCCTCATCACCCTACATACAGCACAAGGTATTAATGTAATATTGCTGCAGGCAGAACAAATGTCAAAACATAATTTACAAAAGATAGATTTAAATTATGGCATGAGGACAAAATGCAGAGGAAAGATTGATTAATCATGTTTTATAGCTTAGATTTTCTGATGTTTTTACTGAGTTTTTAATGAAACATTCATTTGAATTATTTAGTTGTTTTGGTGGGGCAGCACGGTGGCACAACTGGTAGAGCTGCTGCCTCTCAGCGAGAAGGTTGCCGGTTCAAATTCCGGTCCGGGGGCCTTTCAGGGTGGAGTTTGCATGTTTTCTCTGTGCAGGTGTGGGTTTTCTCCGGGTGTTCCGGTTTCCTCCCACAGACCAAAAACATGCATGTTAGACTGATTGGTAACTCTAAATTGTTTCTAAGTGTGAGTGAGAGAGTGAATGGTTGTTTGTCTCTACGTGTCCCTGTGATGGACTGGAGACCTGTCCAGGGTGTACCCCGCCCCTCACACAGTGATTGCTGGACATAGGCACCGGCAACCCCTGAGACCCAAAATGGAAGAAGCGGGTAAAAGATGATGGATGGATGGATGGATGGATGGATGGATAGTTGTTTTGGCACAATTTTTTATTTATTTATTTATTTATTTATTTATTTAGAATTTATTCCATAAATGTATATAAAATAACTTTCAGAGTTGTCTCGCCAACTGAACTTAAGTGTTATTAAACATGTTAGAATCTTCACACGGCAGAAGAAACTAATGTAAAATGAATGTTTGGTCACTGTATTACAAGATTTCATCTGAATCTATAATTTGATATAATCTTTTGAGAGTTGAACCAAAATACATGCATGTATAAGAGAGTGAGCTTCATTTACCCAATACAACAGCTGAAACAGACATGAGTGCTGACTAAGCAGCAGAATGTTTTCTGAGTGAGCCACCAACCTAATCCTTGTATCTGTGCCTGCTCATAGAACAGGTAAACAAAAATAGGTTTCCCTAGATAGAGAACTTTACTAATTGGCTTTTCTATGTATGTGAACATTTCTGTAAAGTGCCCTGAGAAAACTTTGTTGTGATTTGGCGCTATATACCATATTTTCTGGTGTATAAGTTGTTCCGGAGTATAAGTCCCATCAGTCCAAAAAGAGCATAAAGAAGAGGACATAAGCGTACTGTATATAAGTTGCTTCAGCGTACAAGTTGTGTATATTATGCGTCACCGCTGACCCCTGGGAAATGTGAGCCGGTGTTGTGCCAAAAATTGATAGGCAGCTGTGGGAGCACCCAGGGGAGGCGATCCTCAATGATCCTTCGTACAAGCATGATTTATTAATGCAGTTGCAGTTCTTCAAAATTTAACAAGATTAACACTTAACATGTATTTGTTTGCTTGACATTATAGCAAAGGTGTGTCTCAGTTTAACTTCTTCCTTAATAAATGCACTTTAATGGTTAATATTTGGCAGGGGAGGCAGTACAGGAACAATATATACACCAACCGGTAGCTGTCAAAAGCCTAGAGGGCCCTCTCGCACCTCTAGCGGCTGCAAATGTTAATATTTACTCTAGTTCATGTCAGTATGATTCAACATTTAAAGCATCAGTCAAAAATTGCGTTAAAAACATGTATAAGTCGCTTTGGTGTATAAGTCACAGGACTGGAAAAATCTATGCAAGAAAAAACTGTGATTTATATGCTGGAAAACACGGTAAATAAACTAAATTGAATTGAACTGAATAGCCAACAGATAATGAGATAAAAATTTGTGCAGCACGTTTCACAGTTGTTGAGCTATTGCCTCTCTGCAAGAAGGTTATTAGCTGGCCCCATGGCCTGTCAGTGTGGAATTTCCTGGTGGGTGTTCTCCAGGTACACTGGTTTTCTTGACAGACCCAAAAACATGCATGTTAGGATAATGGATAACTCTAAATTGTCCATAAGAGTGAGTGAGAGTGTGAATGGTTTTCTCTTTGTGATCCTGTGATGGAGTTATGACCTGTCCAGTGTGTACCTCCAGCCTCTTGCACAATGACTGATGGACGTAGTCACCAGCTCTCCACAAAGAAAGAAAACGTGGGTTAGAAAATGGACAGTACTAAAATTTGATGTAGTCAAAGCTGAGCGTACTGCTCAACATAAACTTTGAGTGCTAATATATCTTGCATGATCATGTAACATTGCAAGAGATTGCACAATTGTCGTTTACCTGGGTTGACCAAACCACAGTAGGTCTGTACCTTCTCATATGACATGAAAGGTGGGTGACAATACTTCAAGAAATATTAATCTTTCCTATGTTCATGACACTGAAGAGCATTTTAGATTTTTAAAACTAAAGAACTTACTTTAGGTTTTGTTAAGTGAAATAAGTTAGGGGCAGCACGGTGGCACAACTGGTAGAGCTGCCGCCTCTCAGTAAGAAGATTGCCGGTAAAAACCCTGTCCGGGGGCCTTTCTGGGTGGAATTTGCATGTTCTCTCCGTGCATGCGTGGGTTTTCTCCAGGCACTCCAGTTTCCTCCCACAGACCAAAAACATGCATGTTAGACTGGTAACTTTAAATTGTCTCTAGGTGTGAGTGAGAGAGTGAATGGTTGTTTGTCTTGTTTGTCTCCATGTGGCCCTGTGATGGACTGGAGACCTGTCCAGGGTGTCCCCGTCCCTCGCACAGTGATTACTGGACATGGGCACCGGTGACCCCCGTGACCGAAAATGGAAGAAGCTGGTAAAAGATAATGGATGGATGGACCTCTAGACCCCCACATGTGTGTCCCCACCACATTACAATTGCTTCTGACACCAATAGGCACCACGTTGTTCAAGCTAAGAGCCATTAGTAGTGACAACGGTGACCAGCAGGGGTGCCTTTTTCGACACAACACCGGGGTACTTAGGACTAGAATTGTCCCCAATTACAAATATCGTTAAACCAAAACATTAACGGAAGTTCAATGCATGTTTCATATGTAAAATATGTGTAAACATGTGTTTGACTCATCTAGTCTGCTGTTTTTGTAATGTACAAAGTAGCTGTTATTGTTTCATTTTTAAATATAACTTCTTATATTTAATTTTTAATTTTATATGCTTTTTATATGATTGACTATTGTTGTACTCATGTGTTCTTTGTTTAAAACAGGTCTCTCTTGTCAATGAGTCCTCGAGGCTTAATGAGACTAACCTGTATAAATAAAAGTTGATTGAATGAATGAATGAATACAGTATATTCCAATCTAGCGACCTAACACATCAGATTTAGAGTTACTGGTGAGATTTTAACTCCAATCTTTGACCCAACAGACCGTTTCCAGAGATTCAGCTGTTTTTCTGGTGAATCCGCTAACTCGCAGACTTAACAGCAGTCCACTAGAGGACTTGTTAGACCAGTTCATTTAAGACCTCGTCCTCAGAAAAATAAAGAGTAAGATTTGAAATTTTGTTTTTAATTTTGCTAAAACACAATGCTCTTGAAATAGAACATATTAAAAAAATAAAATTCCATTTTATGAATACAATACAGTATATGGATAATATTATGGACATGGATATATTTGGGGCAGCTGGGGCTGAGTGGTTAGAGCAGTCATCCTCCAATGGGAGAGTTGGGGGTTCGATTCCACCAGCAGTCACATATGCTGCAGTGTTCCTGGGCAAGACACTGAACCCCTCATTTCCTTTGATGTGCATCCCATCGGTGTACGAATATGATAAAGCTCTGATCAGTCTTTGTATAGATGTACAGTAGTCCCTCGAGTATCGCAGGTGTTATGCTTCACCCCACCCCCCGTGATAGGTGAAAAATTGCAAAGTAGGAACACTATATTTATTTTTATTATTTATATTTTAAGGATTTATAACCCCTTCCTAAACTCTTGCAATGTTCTAAACTCTTAAACTTACGTAATTTTAACAATATACGTAAATGTACTGCACGGTAGCTACTGCAAAATTTTATATGGGTACCGTACTCACCAGCCATGGTCCAGTTCTAGTCCAGTTTTGATTGGCACTCTGAGGCCGTTTAGCACCAGACGCTTTGGAGAGAGCCGGACCTTCAGATAGCCTGCACAAAACCACACAATGGTCCAAATCGAGTCCAAATAATCCAGAAGAATCTGATGAAAAAAGACCATGTGAGCTCCGGAGAAGACACCGGACCTCTAAGCAGTGCCTCGCCACTCAAGAGGCTTCATGGGCCGACAAACAGCACTCAGATTGATTGTAAAAGAGTGAGTCCGCAAAAGTCAAACGCAAAGTAGCGAGGGACTAGAGTTCTGTATAAATGTGTGTGCAGAGATAAATGAGGGCACAGACTGTGTTGTAAAGTGCTTTGAGTGTCGTGATTAGATAGAAAGACACTGTATAAGTACAGTCCTTTTACCATTATCCTGAAAGAACATGAACAAATTGAAATATTACAATGGTTGAAAGAAACCTTTGCTCAGATTAACCGGCAGTACTTTCTTGCACAGCAGCATATCTAGAATAAACGGATGATGATAATGATGGACATTTTAAATTGGACTTAAAACACTAAAGTAAATGCATCCTTTTTGATTTATTTATCTTTGTCTTAATTTGACCAAGATGACAAAAAGTAGTTTGATGAACCATGACCAAAATGTAAATGTTGATGTGTTTTATCCTACAGGAAGTAGAAATAACCAAAATAGAGATCGTTTTCTGATGTGTTTACTGTCATCATTTTGAGCCTTCACAGCTACTTTAATTAAAAAGGTCTTTCAGTTTGTGATCAACAGTGTTTTGACCTTGTGCAGAGCTGCTGCAGAAGCTCATTCATTGCAGAACTCCGAGTCGGAGCAGCACAATATGAAAGCACAGAATGTGAGGTTTTTATTTTTTTGTGAGGGAACAAAACGCTTTGCATTTTCAGAGTCACCTTAAAAGCACTATCTGTGTGAATCAACAATCCTTTGTCCATATAAAGATGGACACATCAAACAAAATCATGATCTCTGCATTCCCAGTGTGAGGACAACGTTCAATATCTGTTTAATTTTTGGTTGATAATGAAAATGATGAAAAATAAGCTTTTCCAGAAAAAACATCTTTGAAAAGATCCTTCTGTTAGTGTCTCGTTTCCATCACAGAAAGCACAACCAGAACAGTTTCATGGGGAGATAATTCATCATAAAATATAACCCTAGGGAAGCAACACTTCTGTGATCGCATTTAGTAGATGGGGGTTGGACCATTAAATATTTCTGATAAATTGACTAATCCCAATGTCTTATTTTGTTTTCTTGTTTTACAGTAAGCTCACATTTAGTTTCCAGAACAGCTCATAAAATCTGTTAACTGCAATTTCATGTTGCCTTTCTTTTCCCTTGGAGATAACCAAAGTACTCCGTGGCAGATCCAACTCCAGCACAAATAACGATGAGCACTGACTGCGACAAAAAACTGTAAATTATCAAAATGAAATGTTTATTTCTAATTGATTCACAGCTGACATGTTTAAATGCTCCAATCCATATCCCCAGAACTGTATACTTCTGCATATCTGGGGCTTAAATGAGTTTATTTTCACCTTTATTCATTCAGGTGAACACATGTTTTTTGTGACCCGCTCTCATCCATCTTAAGTATAGAGCCCATGCAGTAACATCATCAAAAATGTTTATTCCGCCATGGTGGGCAGTAAAATGTCAAATTGTGTATATTGTGTATAAATAAATGCAATCTGTGTAGTTGACAAAAAGTATTTGACTATAGGGATAAAATAGGAATTACATTTCTCACACAAAAGCTCTCAGGAAGAGCAACGAAGAGAAAGATGGGCAGTCAGATCCTGAGACCATTACAGAATCATGATTACTATATTTTCACCCTATAAGTCACATATTTGCATTATTTACACGCCCTGTGACATATACGCAGAAGCAACTTATTTATGGATTTTTCCCATATTTATAAACCAATTTTTGGCTGAGATGTGACCATTTTCATTCATTCTGAATGAAAATATTAAACACTACCATTTTCAGCCACTAGATGTCACTTTAGTAGTATGACATGCCATTGTGTCATATAATAAGTAAACATGGCTATTAATGACACAATTGACTTGCCACAGCCTGCCACTTTCGTCCAGCTCGCTTGGAGCAACTGTCAAATCAGCTTCAATTTGCTGCGCCGTCCCAGCGAAATGACGCTGATTTGACCATTAAAGAGCATTTATTAAGTAAAAGTTCAACTGAGACACACCTTTACCATAAAGATGAGCAAAAAAAAATTGTTTAAGGTTAAATTTCGAAGAAATGTGCAGTGTTCCTCCTTGTGATGTCCTCTTTGTCTGTGCGCTCCTGGAGCACCGAGGCATTTTGAAATACAGCAGATTTGATCATTAATGTCTTTTTATTAAGTAAAAGTTCAACTGAGACACATTTTTAGTGGATTTAAAGTCGAGCAAACATATACAGGTAATTGTTTTTAGGTGGTTATCTTGTTAAATTTCAAAGAAATGTGCAGCATTCCTCTTTCCTGATTTCCTCCCTGTCTGTGCGCTCCCAGAGCACCGAGGCAGCGAATACTTTTGAAATGCAGCTGATTTGACTGTTAAAGTCCTTTTATTAAGTAAAAGTTAGACTGAGACACACCTTTACTACAAAGTCAAGCAAACAAATAATTGTTTTTAGGTGGTTATCTTGTTAAATTTCAAAGAAATGAGCAGTGACTCGTCCCTCTGCGCATTCCTACTTCCACGTTTCGGCTTTTGAAATGCAGCTGATTTGACCGGCAAAGTGCATTTAATATGCAAATGCTAGACTGAGACACACCTTCACTATCATTAAGAGCAAACAAATAATTGTTTTTAAATGTTAATCTTGTTCAATTCTTGTTAAAGTCCACCCGTGCATGCTCCCGCGGCCACCATTTGGCAGCCAATTGATTTTTGGCACAACACCAGCCCACATTTCCGGCTTGTCAGCGGTGATGCATAATAGATGCAACATATACAGTGAAGCGACGTACTTATGGATTTTTTTTCCCACTTTATTAGACATATTTGGACTGATGCGACTTATAGGGCGGTGCGATGTGTACATCGGATAATAGGTTATCATTTAAAGTTTCTCTAGATCAAGCTTGTTCAGTCCTGGTTCTCGAGGGCCACTATCCTGCATGTTTTAGAGGTTTCTTTGCTCCAACACACCTGATCTGAATAACTTGGTGATTAATGGGCTTCTGCAGAACGTAAAGAGGTAATTTAATCACTGAATCTGATGTGTTGGAGCAGGGAGTTCTCTAGAACCAGGATTGACCTCCTGCTCTAGATAGTCAAGTTTTATTGTCTTCTTAGGACGAGGGCTGTGACTTACCACAACTAAAGCATTCAATCACTACTAATGTGCAGCAGCAAGATGCTCTTGTACAAAGTAGTTGCTGCTATTTGCCACTAATCTGGTTGTTCAATGGAAACGCGCACAAAGCAGATTTGATTGTTTGGGTTTTTTCAGAGAAAAACTAATCTATTTTGCTATTTTTACTGGATAACCACTGGGCAGCACAGTGGCACAGTCAGTAGAGATGTTGCCTCTCATTGAGAAGGGAACCAGATCCTGACCTGGGGGCCTTTCTGGGTGGAGTTTGCATCTTCTCTCCGTGCATGCATGGGTTTTCTCCAGGTACTCCAATTTCCTCCCACAGACCAAAAACATGCATGTTAGACTGATTGGTAACTCTAAATTG
>JARVGQ010069257.1:0-10526 GCA_031762355.1 Hypsolebias martinsi | reverse complement strand
ATTTGTAAACCAATTGATGCCTGAACACAAATAGCTGGCAGTCTGGCAAAGCTGTGGGTCCTCCCCGAACAAATTTAGAATAAAAGAGATGCCATTTCCTGCATCTTGGTGTGTTTTAACAGGTTGTTCAACATTTGATTAAAGTGATTAAAAACAGTCTCTCTTGTAAATGAGTCCTTGAGGCTCAACGAGATGAACAACTTGAATAAGTAAAAGTTGTTACTTCTTTAGAGAGCAGTGAATCGAGCAGGACCACTCCTGTCAAGCGTCCTAATTTATTCCTGATGATTACAAACTCATGTTCAAATATCTGTTTTACTCCCAACACACACACACACACACACACTTCACTGTCCGACCTGAACTCTTTTCAGCTGATTTTAGTCCTGTGCATTGTTGTGCTCCAGTCTCGATGACCACTGCCTTCAGGCGCTTCATTTCTTGTTATACAGCTAAAGACAATCCATCCATCTATTTTAGATTCATTGTCTTTTCGACAGTTTGATTGGTGTTTGACAAATTAGTGCCGTTGTTTTGAAACGTGATGTAATATGAAATTTCACACACATTTTTTTTTTTTAATGTATGCAGGAGTTCCGACACGTCAGCAGTTGTGCGCGCTCTGCAGAGCTGTGTGGAGACTCTCCTGCACATAAAATGTGCACTGTCTGCAGGGCGCACAGCTGGAGGTGGATGAAGACGCTCATCCTCATGGGACATGCAGTCCGCGTCTCTGCTGGGCAGGAGCGTGTGAGCGAGCTGGTGCGCATAGTGCAGCTGGAACATCCACTCCACAGACTGGGCAACATCACCCCTCACTGTATTTTTAATAAATAATCCAAATAAAAATGAGTGATGACTTTGGACTTTTACAGGTGGAGATATGAGTTGCTGGAACATAGATAGACAGAATGAAAATAACAAACTGGTACTTACTACTTGTACTACTATTCCTACTTGGTGGTTTTTCACTTATCGCTGGGCTTCGGGGTACAGATCCTCCGTGATAAATGAGGGACTACTGTACTTGTGTTCTCTTACCAAAATAAATATAAAAAAAAATTACAGATGAGTAGACAAACACATTTATTTTGTGAAAAAATTTTTTTCACCAATTATGTAAAAAAAAAAAAAAAAACCCAAATTATATTAAAATATACTTTTAAATGTATATTTTTGATTAACAGTGTTTTAGTACTTAAAAAAATGTGTTCAACGTGTTCTGATGAGGTTGATGGAAATTTCAAAACTGTTGAGCAAATGATTCAGGTCTTTATGTTTGTATATAAATCAGAAACAGTTTGTATATAAATCAGAATCAGTCTGTATAGAAATGAGAAACAGTTTAAAAACAAAACATGCAGAATGTGACTGGGACCAGACAGAAAAACAAAACTTGGACCCAGGAATAATCACAGCTTTCATCTTTAAAGGACTGGAAGACTAAAACTCCAAGGAATCATTGAGAAGAGTTGAATCCATGAATGTGAACATGTTTCTGAGTGACAGAGACAATATAACCATGTGCTGAACAATGAGACGGTTTCTCTGACAGGAGGAGACTCTGCATCAAACTCAACACAGAAACACTGAACCAGAACCAACGGTAAATCCAGGATGAAGAGTTTGAGTGAACGTGGAGTTGAAGGTGTGGAGGTGGATCAGTGAGTCAGAGGAGACGGTGTAGAAGGACAAAATGCCAGCAGGACAGTCCACATACACTGCCACTCTGTGGGAGGAGGTGGAGGAGGAGGTGGAGGAGGAGGAGATGGATATTCCATTGTTATTGTGCCAGACAGTGTAACCACCATCAACGCACTCCAGACTCCATGACTGATCATTCCATCCAAACCTACAGCTTTTACTGTCTCCTCTCCTTCTGATCTCTCTGTAGCTGACGGATATGAAAACTCTTCCCCTCCACTCGACCTCCCAGTAGCAGCGACCAGTCAGACCAGTTCTGCACAGCAGCTGAGAAACATCAAATCTGTGTGGATGGACAGGATATGACTGGACCTCCTCCACTCGGGTCACCCTCCTGTTGTTGTCGGACAGCTGGAGTTTTCTGCTCACCGTGTTTGTGTCGATTGTGAGCTGACAGGAATCTGATGGAGACAACAAGCTGCAGTTATTGATCCACCTTCTGATCAGTTATTGACACTTTGGTGTTGACTCGTGAGTGAGTGATGCAACAGTTTGAAGATGGTCGAACGTTGCTGCGTCATTATCCTGGATTAAATCAAAAAACACACTTACACTTCCTCAGACCTGGTGTCAACCATCGGACTCCAGCAGGCTCCACCCTGAAATATAATTTTATCAGATAACATATTAACTTCATGAAAATGTCTAGATATATGCATCCTGTTTTGTTCATGTTTTGTTTAAACACAGTCTGATTCTGTTTCCGGTTAAAAAAAATGTAGTTTTAGTTACATGCCTACAACTCCCAACATCCACGCACCACCCATTATAGAACACAAGATGTTGAGATATTGGCTGAGAGCTGAGTCACATGATAGAGTATAAGGCTTCCCATTCGCCGATGGTGATGACTTCTGGAGGTGTGGCCAAGCTCTGAAGAGGCTGGGTTTCTGTTACACTCGGGGCCATTTATGTACGACCGCATGGTAAGGTGACATTGGCCCAGGGCTCATGGTCTTGTACTTTACATGAGGGTAAAATAAATCTTCTGAAATGGACGTTGAGTGCTCCTCCTCTCACTGCTTCAGATTAGAACATATTCTAACAACCCTGAAAGCAGGAGGGGGGTCATCAGTCTCTTTCAGCAAACATGGACGTTGCCTGTCTCTCATGCACACATTGCTCCACAGTGAGAAAGGACCAGTCCAACATTTGAATGGAGCGTGTCTAAAGTCCTGTAATGCTCCTACTTGTCTGATTGTTCCAAGTCAAGCATAAGGTGGAGCTGAGTGAAGAACCGAGGACATGTTCTTGGTCCTCCAGCAGATGTGTGTGTGTCTGCAGCAGGTCTGTCAGGGGATTCGTGGTCAAGGTTTATGGATGTTTTGAAACTTCTCTGGCTGACAACGTCAACTGCCCATGAACCATGTGTTTGAGTTACCAGAGAGTTCTTCTCTCTCAGAGAGAGCTGAGTGAGGAGCTGATTTGATCCTGCATGTGCAGCTGGATGGCCGAGGTCATCAGTGTCTGCCTGTGAGTTGCAGCAGCTGATAAGCTTATAAACTCAAACTTATAAGAACTCTTGTACATCTGTGTAACGTGTGGTGAAAGTCTGGCCTCGCTTGTTAAACTGGTTAAAAATGTTCTCGTGTCCTTGAGCATGGCTTCGTTGAGTCAATAAGATGAATAGAGGATTTTTTAAATCCAGCAGTCGCCCCGTACCTGAGGGTGTCCAGTCTCCAGTGTGGATGCATCAGTCCAGCTGACAGCAGCTTCACTCCTGAGTCTCCTGGATGATTGTAGCTCAGGTCCAGCTCTCTCAGATGGGAAGGGTTGGAGCTCAGAGCTGAGGCCAGAGAAGAGCAGCCTTCCTCTGTGAGCCGACAGCCTGACAGCCTGCAGACACACAAACAGCCCTGACGCAAACTAAAGATGACTGGATCCTATGAAACCTCACCCACTCAGACATTTCAACCATTCAACCGTTGTCTCTCTGATCATTTGGATTATTTAAGTTGGAGAAATACATATAAATAAGACCAGAGCAGTATCAGAATGTAAAGCTTTTACTTTGTGTTAAGTTTTAAAATTAGACTAAATGAACAAGTTCATCCAGACTTTTATTCTTAGTGTATCGTCTGGTTTGTAAAACAGTGAAAATGGAAATAAATGAAGAAATAAACTGAAACCAAAACTTGACAAGGTTAAAGAGAAAAACTGTTTCACTTTTTTCCTCTAATATATGAAACAACGTGTGAGAATGAGAAATATCTTTGATTAATCTTCCTGCTGCCCTTAGGTCAAAATGACACAAGGGCATTTTGAGTTCCAAGTGAAATTCTGTGGGTCATATTTGAGCTTTTCTAGTAAACCATGCCTAAATAATTAAATAATTTTAGCCTAGTTATTGGCCTATAATTTCTGTTGTCTAAATATCATACAGGTGAGATGTTGGTTGTCAGCATAATCTTATTTAAAGTTCTGACCTGAGAGTTTCCAGGTGACAGTGGGGACTCTTCAGTCCAGCAGACAGCAGCTTCACTCCCGAGTCCTGCAGGTTGTTGTTGCTCAGGTCCAGTTCTGTGACACCGGAGGACTGGGAGCTGAGGACTGACGACAGAACTTCAGTGCTTCTCTCCGACAAGCTACAGTAACTCAGTCTGTAAAAAAGCCAAATTCAAATAACAATTTTTTAAAATTAAAATTAAACACATTTCACATTGAAACTGAATTTAAAGACAGCTTTGGGTCAAAATCATCCACGAGGTCTCAGTTTTATACTGAGGCCTCGTGGGTGATTTTGATGATTGTTTTCTTCTTGTTAGTAAAGTTATATTTACGTTGTGTTACTGAATATTTTAGCCACATATTTGTGAGGACAGTTTACTTTTGAAAATATCTGTTTTGATAGAAACTCGTTCCATAGTGTTGAAGAATAATAGGTGCTGACCGCAGAGTTTCCAGGTGACAGTGTGGACTCTTCAGTCCAGCAGACAGCAGCTTCAGTCCTGAGTCCTGCAGGTTGTTGTTACTCAGGTCCAGTTCTTTGAGACCAGAGGTCTGGGAGCTGAGGACTGACGACAGAACCTCACCGCTTTGCTCTGACAGGTTACAGTAATTTAGTCTGAGTAGACAACATGGAAAAAATTACAAGCTATAACAAAAAAGGTGTTTTATTTTCTTTTGTGTATGCGTGTGTGTGCGTGCGTGCATGCGTGCGTGCGTGCGTGCGTGCGTGTGTGTGTGTGTGTGTGTGTGTGTGTGAAAATGCAGTGTAAGTGCTGACTGAATGACTTTGCTTGCATTGGCTAAAGAAGCTGACACTGATTTATGAAAGCTAAATAAAAATAGGCTATACTAGAAAAAAAAAGAAGCCAAATGTCAACTAAAATGTAAAAGTAGCAAAACACTAGCCAATAGCTAAAACTAGTAGCAAAAAGTAAAAAAAAGGACATGCTCTAAAACTAGCATAAAGCTAACAAAGCTAGCAGCAAACTGCTTACTAAACAAAAAAAAAATGCTGTCTAAAACCTAAAGTATAAAAAGCTTGCTATAATCTAAAAGTAGGAAAACAGCAATTAAAAACTACAAGTAGCAGAACTAAAAGTATCAGAACAGTAAGTAAAAGCTAAAATGTTCTGATTCATGTTCAGTAATCCAGGTCAATCTAACAAGGTTAAGTCAGGTCCTTTGGACGGATTCTTCTTGCTTTGTCTTTTATCCAAAATACTTCTTCAGTCTGAGTTTGCTGCAGGGTCTCAGACTGAAGAAGTCTTTTGGACAAAAGATGAAACGTTTCAACAAGAACAATCTGTTCAGAAGACCTGACTTAACCTTGTTAGATCAAAGCTAAAAGAAGCAGAAGACAAACAAGCCTATTTACAACTATTGTATTGAATTGAAGGACTCTCATTGTACATATGGAGAAATGATTTGAAAATATATCTATCCATTCATCCATTATTTGCTGCTTTATTTCTGGAGTGGGATTGTGGGGTTGGCAGCTTTCGGGGCACCCAGACATCTTTTCCCACAGCCACCTCTTTCACCGATTCTTGGAAAATTCCACGGCATTCCCAGGCTAGCCGAGATGTTTTCCCTGGGGTCTTCACCCAGATGGACATGCCACAAACACCTCTCTAAGTAAGTAGGCCTACACAGGGGGCATTCTTACCAGAATTCACTAGTAAAATCCCCTCCAAAAATTAGTGATATGATAAGTTGCTGAGTTATTAATATTGCGGCGCCACCTCTCTCTGTTCCTCTCATAAGGTACAGCACAGCAATGAGTTCTGACCTGGGTTTGTTTCAGGAAAGGAGGCTGAAGTCTGTCGGACCTGCAGCAGCTGCAGGTCACATACGCTTACGGTACTAACGTTGTGAAAGCGGCACAGCTGAAGAAATATATCGTATATCGCCATTAATCTTAAAATATCAAGATATTAATTTTGGTCCATATCGCCCAGCCCTACTGTCAAATAAAATGTTTAAATGGCTGTCATGTGGCAGTCCTCATCAAGGATCCTCCAGGAACTTTCTAGTTCATTCCACTGTGTCACAACTTCACTGGCTGAGGTCCAAAACACCCCACCGCCACTAAACACAGTATTTGTAAATTACTGCTTCTGCTGCCTCAGCTGCTTAAGACTTTTCCAGATTATTTTCAAAGCCAATCAAGAGTCTTCATCTTAGGCCTCATCAAACTCCTTCTTCACATGTTGCCTCATCAACAACTAGGGCAGGGCTATTCAACTAAATTGCTAAGGATACCAAAGCTACAGAAAGCCAAGAAAGCTCAGGTGCTGAATATGCAGCAGTTATCCTCATTAAGTAAGTTTGTTTTATGGTTTAAAATCTAGTTTTATTTAAAACTCAACCCATTGGTGGGACGAACTGAATTCACTTGTGGGCCTAATTTGGCCCCCGGACCACCGGTTGAATAGCCCTGAGCTAGGGCTTCAGCTTGCTTGGCCTGTCTGCCTCTGGGGTCCTCACAGCTAATAATACTAAACCTGACTAATTTTTCAGTTTTACCTACCTTGCCTAGCATGTCTACCACTGGGTTTGAGGAAGTCTGCCACAAGAGGCAAAATCAACCTTACAGTCACGGCTCAGGGTCGCATCTTCAACCATGGTAGTGTGGAAGTCATCAGAAATAGATGAAAAATATTTTGAGTCTCGATTTATTCTCAACGTCTTCCAACATCAAGCTCAGCAGAAACAAGTGAATTACAACCGTTGAACTGCTCTTTTTATATCCTGTCCCTTTCACAATAAGAGCACATTCTGACGTGAAATATAAACATTTGTGTCCGCCACACAGGCCCCCTTTGAACACACAGAATGTTACAAACACCAAAAACGCAAATTGTGAAACCTATTACAGGTGTAAAACAATAAATAAATGAATGAAATACATAACGGTACGGTAGGGAGTATGATAAGGTGGCCACGACAGCTGCTCTTCACAGCGACAGGTGTTGAAGTTGAAGGAGACTCTCCGCACCGACTGCCACTTAACTGTTAACCTGAGGGAGGTAACTCAGCTGTAGGGGAAAAACCTGGAAGAGTGGACACAGAACTTGCAGGACAGCCACGACAAGGTGGCTGAGCCAACTCAACAGGGTCCCCTGGCAAAATATGAGCTGGTTTCAAACGGTCCACTGAATCCCCCTCCTGATTACCCCCCAACTCCACCAAAAAAATCTGTAGGTCCCCTCTCAAAAACACAAAATGGACCATCGTAAGGAGGTTGAAGTGGTGAATGGTGTGCGTCATGGTAGATAAATACATACTCTGCCGTCATAAGGTCCTTCGGCACAAACACCTATGGAAGGCAGCGATGTGCTGCCAATGGGGCAAAAGATCTATTTTCCCCTGTTAGGACTGCCATACTCCCTTTAGGAGCAACTGAACCCGCCGGACCTGGAAGAAACTCCCCTGGTGCCCTCAAAGGCTGGCCAAGGACCAACTCAGCTGAAGAAAACCACAAGACTTCTTTAGGAGCTGAACGCAGACCCAACAAAACCCAAGGCAGGCGATCCATCCAACCATTATCCACCAATGAGGACCGCAATGCGGCCTTCATTGAGCAGTGGAACCTCTCACAAAGTCCATTAGCCTGTGGATGATAGGTAGTGGTACAGTGGAGTTTAACTCCAAGGCTCTCTGCCACTGCAGGTGAACTGGGGACCACTGTCAGAAGTTAAGTCCAATGGCACACCAAATCAGGACACCCAGGAAGAGATAAATGTCCAAACCACATCAATCGAAGTGCTTGATGACAGAGGAACGGCCTCTGGCCACCGAGTGGTTCTGTCCACCATAGTTAAGGGATGGGTAATACTTCTGGAAGGTGGAAGTGGGCCCACTAAATCCACATGCACATGCTCAAACATCCCTTGGGGAATAGGAAACTGTTCTAGTGGAGCCTTGGTGTGCTGTTGCCCCTTGGCACGCTGGCAAGCTAAACAGGAAGCTGCCCATGTATGTACATCTCTATTGTCTCCTGGTCATACTAACTTTGCCCCTTACTAGTTTTTCTGAAGCTTTCACCCCCGGGTGTGAAAGGGAATGAACTGCATCAAAAACCCGCCAACACCAGCCACTAGGAACCAGAGGTCTAGGCTTGCCAGTCGAGATGTCACAAATGCAAACTGGATTCAGCTGCCTTAAAGGCCAGAATATCCAGGTCTGTCAGTTGGCCTGCAGCCATGGTGAGGCAATCAACTCCTAAATGTACAGAAGCGACCTTTGCTCTAGACAGACAGTCAGCCACCAGGTTATCCTTGCCAGCCACATGCTGAATGTCTGTAGTAAACTCTGAAATGGCGGACAAATGCCTTTGTTGCCGTGACTACCATGGTTCAGAAACTTTCGCCATAGCAAAAGTGAGAGGCTTATAGTCAACAAAAGTAGTAAAGTCCTGCCCTCTAGCATGAACCGGAAATGGTGTGTTGCCAGAAAAAGAGCGAGCAGTTCCCTATCAAATGTGCTATATATTTTTTCAGCATTCCAGAGTTTACTGCTAAAAAAAGCAAGGGGTTGACATGCGCCATCCACCCATTGTTCGCAAACTGCCCCAACTGCATAATCAGAGGCATCAGTTGTAAGAGCCACAGGAGCTGATGGAGATGGATGGGCCAAAAGTGCAGCATTAGCCAAAGCCTCTTTGGCATCATCCAATGTCTGTACCCTCTCGGGGGTCCACTCTATTTGCTGGTCCCCTTTTTTGCCTCTAAGTGCTTCATACAAGGGGTGCATACAATGATCTGCCTGTGGGATGAAACTGTTATAAAAGTTCACAATCCCCAAAAACTTCTGCAGAGGCTTCACTGAGGGAGGGTGCAGAAAAACTAACACAGCTTCAACCTTGGCAGGTAGCGGAATCGCCCCTTGAGCAGACACTCTATGTCCCAGGAACTCAACAGCAGGCAGACCAAACTGGCATTTAGCTAGGTTAACAATCAGGCCATACTCACTGAGCCGAACAAACAGCTGGCGAAGGTGCACCATGTGATCTACCACCGAAGGACTAGCCACCAATATATCATCCAAATAGACAAAAAAAGGCATATCCTGCAGGACCAAATCCATAAGTCACTGGAACCTCTGTGCTGCACCTTTAAGGCCAAAGGGCATCCATAAAAACTCAAAAAGACCAAAAGGTGTGATAACTGCAGTTTTTGGTACATCTAAGCCGCAGGGGTGTCAGACTCCAGGCCTCGAGGGCCGGAGTCCTGCAGCTTTTAGATGTGTCTCTGATGCCACACAGCTGAATCATATGACTGAATTTGCTTCTCCATGCAGTCCAGTTATCCAAAGTCTTGCTAATGACCTCCTAATTTGATTCAGCTGTGTGGCATCAGAGAAGCATCTAAAAGTTGCAGGACTCTGGCCCTCGAGGCCTGGAGTTTGACACCTGTGATCTCAGGGATGCACAGGAACCTGATGGTAGCTCCGCACCAAATCTACCTTGGAAAAAACAGTTGTCCCTGCCAGGCGGGCAGAAAAATCTTGAATGTGAGGGATTGGGTACCTGTCGTTACTGGTTGCGTTGTTAAGGCGTCGAAAATCCCCACAGGGTCACCAACCCCCATCGGCCTTTGGCACCATGTGCAAGGAGGATGCCCATGGACTTTTGGAATGTCTCACAATGCCAAGATGCTCCATGTTAATAAACTCCTCCTTAGCTATTGCTAACTTAGTGGTATCTAGCCGGCGTGCTCATGCAAAAACTGGTGAACCAACTGTAGTGATACAATGTTCCACCCCTTGTTTAGCTATAGTAGCAGAAAAGGTGGGAACTGTCAAAGCAGGAAACTCTGACAACAAACACTGATATTCATCACCTGTGGCAAGCATGTTAGCAAGAGGTTGATGGGCAGGACCTTCAAGTTTACAGGAATAGGTATCAAAACACACAGCATCGATTAAGCAGCTATTAACAACATGCACTAATAACCTGAAAGCACATAAAAAAAATCAGCACCCAAAATAGATACAGACACAGAAGCTATTACAAAGTCCCACTGAAACTGACGTTTGTTGAAACACACGGTCACGGACCTCAATCCAAAAGTTTGAATGGGGGTGTCATTAGCCGCGTCCAGCGGGGGTCCGGTACTTTGACACAAAGCATCTGTAGATGAAGCTGGCATAATGTTCCGCTGTGCACCCAAGTCCACTAGGAAACGCCGCCCAGAAACCTCATCCATGATGTAAAGCAGCTTATCTGAACTGCTAGCACACACAGCTGCTAGCGAGCGCCGGGCTCTCTTGTTTCCCTGACGCAGGAATGAACACGGAGGAATACAGCGCTTTGCTTTTACTCCAAACCACAGGCGGTAGAAGCAAAGCATGTTTTTCTTCCGCCGCTCCGT
>JARVGQ010069242.1:0-10530 GCA_031762355.1 Hypsolebias martinsi | reverse complement strand
GGAGGGACTATGTTTCGCGGCTGGCCTGGGAACGCCTTGAGAGTCCCTTGGAGGAGCTGGCCCAAGTAGCTTGGGAGAGGGAAGTCTGGGCCTCCTTACTTAGGCTGTTACCCTGCTATCTTCATCAAAGGACAGTATAGGGCTCAATGATCTGTAGATTTCCTATGGAGTTATGAAGCAGCCATGGTCCATATCAAGTCATGAGAGATCTTAAACGACTGCAATGAGAACAGAAAGATCTTTTCCAAGTTACCAGATTGGCTGACTGCTAGCTGGAACCGTAAGGTTATCAAAATGGAAGAAGAGACCAATATGTTTTTCAAATTCTGTCAATCTATAGCATTCCTAATGAGAAGCAAAGGTTGTTTGTAACCCTCTTACATCCCTGCAGTCCTTGAAGCAAAGTGACTCAGACAATTTGGAAAAGTTAAAAACTACAAGACAAAGAAATGTTGAAGCTAAAACTTTAGCCACAACTTCACAAGAGACAACAGCTTTCACGTGTATGTTCTGTAAAAAGCCCAAACTTCAGGAATGCAGGAGTTTTTTGGAAAAGTCTTTGAAAGACAAAGTTAAGTTTATTCAAGCTGAAAAATTATACTTTGGTTGTCTCAAGCCAGCCCATCACTTGAAAAGCTGTACCAACAGAAGTGTCTTACACAACTTACACAAGAAGTCCTCATATACGCCTTACTTGACTCTCAAAGTGATACAACCTTTGTTCTCAGTGAAGTTGCAGAATGCCTAGAAACCACTAAAGAGCCAGTCAAGCTTGAGTTGTCTACCATGGCATCAAGTACTACAGTTGTTCAGTGTCAAAGATTAAAGGATCAACAAGTTTATGGCTACTATTCAAGCAAACAGATCAGTCTGCTGTCAACTTTCACAAGGGAGTTCATTCCAGCCAACAAGGATCACATTCCAACAAACAAGACTGCAAAGATTTGGCCATATCTCAAACACCTTCAAGCAGAAATTGCTCCTTTGCAAGAATGTGAAGCGGGTCTTTTAATTTGATATAACTGCTCACAAGCACTGCTCCCAAGAGAAATTGTGTCAGGCATGGAAGATGAGCCCTACGCTCAATGCACAGATCTCGGCTGGAGCATGGTTGGACAAAGCAGTCCATACATGAACTATGGAGATGTCATTGGTGTCAGTCATCATATCATAGTGAGAAAAGTTATTCCGGATCACAAACCTTCTGTTGATCTTCAGAGTGAAGACCACTACATAAACAGAACGGAGGTAAGAGATGTTACTTCTTCAGAGATTGTTAAATCACTGGAGTTAGACTTCTCAGAAAAGTAGATGGATGACAATCATGTACCTCAGCATGATCTCAAGTTTCTTTCGAAACTCAAAGGCAGCAAACAAAACAAAAACGGCCACTATGAAATACCACTGCCATTTCGTGATGAACGAGCTAAGTTACCGGATAACAAAGTATGTGTAATGCACCGCTTGAAATGTCTGGAGAGATTAAGAAAAAATAACGAAATATGCAACAATGACTACATCAAGTTCATGGATGACATAATCTCCTGATTTGATGCAGAAAAGATCCCTGAAAAAGAGTTAAACAGCAGTCCTGAGTGGTATATTCCACGCCACAGGGTCTATCACCCACACAAACCAAGAAAAATGCAAGTGGCATTTGATTGTTGGGCTAAGTACTAAGACACATCCCTCAATGACCATCTGTTAACTGGCCCTGACTTGACAAACACATTGGTGGGTGTTCTCTGTCGCTTCCTTAAGGGGTCAGTCACATTCATGTGTGATGTTGAGTAAATGTTTCACCAATTTGGAATAAAAAGTGAAGACCAGGATTATCTGTGCTTTTTATGGTGGGAGCAAGGAAACCTGGGCATGAAACCATTGTTTACCCAATGAAAGTCCAGTGTTGCTTACTAATGGAAAATGGTTAAATTCACAGAAGTCTACCCTGGATCAGATGATAGGGTGAGAAAGGTCAGACAGTTAGTGAGAGTACATTAGACAAATGCGGTAAACATACATGTACAACAAAGACAGTTTCACTTGACTGACCTGTGCACAAGTTTGTTGTTTTGCTTGAAGCAGAGTAACGTTTTTGTTTATTTCATTTTTAGAGTAAAAATTCAGTTCGATTTAGAGAAATCTCACATACAGGATGTGTGATTTGGTGGGAGTGCAACTGCCACAGTTTATTTTATGTTTCACATTCATGTAGCTTGTACTGTTTGTTTAATTACATGTAGTTTTACATGTCACCTGTAGTTGGCGCTGTATTCAGGTGTGAAAGATAACCCTTTATTCAGGTGAAAAGTACCAGAAGAAGTCAGTCGGTAGCAAAGATATATCAGCAAGTAAGCACAGACTTTTAAGGTGAAGAAAAGAGTTCAAAGAAGCTGAAACTGAAGAAACAAGCCTAATTCCTTTTGGTAGCACACAGCCAACGAGGTATGTTTGTTTTATTTCTGTATTTTGTTTTTGTATTTAGAGTGTACAAGCATTTGATATGAATATTTGTTGTTTATTTTCCTTAAGAGTTAATTGTTGTTTTACTTTTTGTATCTTCTTTAATTTTCACGTACCAAATCTTAATAAATTCATCAGTTTGAGGAAACCACTTGTATCTAGGCATGTTTGAAAGGAGTTATACTATCCTTAACATGTTTTTGTCTTTCAGGTACACCTGGACCTACATCTGGACCTGCCATTCTGTGTTTGTTTCTCTCTCCTTTCTGTCCTCTCAAATGCATCCGGTCAAAGCAGATGGCCGCTTGTCCTGATCCTGGTTCTGCTGGAGGTTTCTTCCTTTTAAAAGGGAGTTTTTCCTTCCCACTGTTGCCATTGTGCTTGCTCAGAATTGGAGACTGTGATGAAGTGAAGATTGAAGTTGTCTACTGGATTCCTTAGATCGAGAACTTTACTAATTGGCTTTTCTATGTATGTGAATGTTACTGTAAAGTGTCCTGAGACATCTTTGTTGTGATTTGGCGCTATATAAATAAATTGAATTGAATTAAAATCATACCACTGCCTACAATGGATGAGGGATGGAGGACGATCTGAAGAAGTGGCTGCAGATTACATCTACCAGCATATTTAACTACTTCATTGACTCGGTTGCTTATGGGGAGTGGTGGCGCAGAGGTTAAGAAGGTGAGCTTGTGATCGGAAGATCACCGGTTCAAGCTCTGGTACTGACAACATCAAAAGTGTGGGTGGGATAAGTGAAGCAGTCACACCTGTCTCCCCCTTCATTTGCTCCACTCTTGGCCCTTGAGCAAGGCCCTTAACCCACACCATCTGCTTCCCCGTGGCCCTCTAGATAGCAGCTCTCTGCTCCACACAGAGAGCTGTGGTAGCTCAGTGGTCTGTGGTTGTGTCAGGAAGGGCATCCGGCGTAAAAACAATTGCCAAGACTTTGTGCAACTTAGTTCGCTGTGGCGACCCCTGAAGAAGGGAGAAGCCGAAAGAAGAAAAAAATAATAATAAATTGACTCGATTGCTTCTGACGGTGATGCAACCTGAAAAGCTCTGAGGTGTATCAGTATCTACACACTAATAAGGTCGGTGGTGTTTTTTTTTTTAAAGAGGTGGGACACAATCTTTTTTACCTTAAAGCAGACATAGGGCCCAGCCAAAGCTTTACAGTCCTGCGTCACAGAGCCTGGGTGTTAGTTACATCAGGTGTAATACAAACAGCAGGGTGTTCATGCATTGCAGGACAAGGCAGGTCTTGCAGCCACGCTGCTGCCATACTGTGGAAGGTAAATGCTGATTATTCTCGTTGTTTTGGTTATTGCATTTTGTAATGGTAGCGTACAACTATTGATTTTAAATGTGGACTTCAATTTCCATTCAGGCTGAGAACGCAGATAGGGAAAGACAGGGACATCATGCACTGAATGGCAGAGCAAGTGGAATGCAGGCAAAAGCAAGAATGTTGAGCTGTAGAGGGTGAAGCATAACAATTTTAAATGTTATAAAGCCAACCAGATTTGTGAAGGCTCATCAGCATCAACAGCAGATCCCACAAGTGCGTCAGCAGCAGAAGCCACCCCCGAGCTTTTCAAAGATTATAAATAATGTAAAAGTTAAAAGTCCTCAGTGATGGCCCCACTCTTCCAGCTGCAGACCGACAGTCTCCTTGCCCGGTGCTACAAAGTAGATGCTAAGCCCATCTCAGGATGAGAAGTTGTGCAAGGAGACCCAGATACAAAGTATATCACAACTGTGGAAAGATGCAAGGAAGCTACAACTGAGTGTTCAGAACTCTGTTGTTGTAGACACTGATTTAGTTTGGTCTGGCTGTTCTGCAGCCGTGAACACAACAGGTACCTGAACTCAGCACGGCTATTTTAGTAAATATCTGATAAACTGAATGCAAGTTACTTTCAAATAAACCGCGGTCCGTGCTCTGCTACCATGGTTAACCAGTGCTTACTGCTACTTCCAGTCTGACAGGAAGTTGTACCCAGAATCATTTCTACAGTAGAGCACCCCCACAGGAATAAGGTGGATAATACTGCCTTTTAAAGCGTAACTCGTCAGCCATGATTTCTCACCTGTTAAGCAGCTGCTGCATGAAGTTGTCAGAGCGCGTTCCTCTGTACATGACAGCTAGCTGTCCCTGAGCTTGGTCTATCACCACCTCACAGGAGTGGCCCCTGCCTGACCGCTCCACGTAGGCCCTTTCCTCCTCCAGGGCTCTCCTCAGGCCCTCAGCCTTCTCCATCAGTGTTGAGATATTCAGACCATCCACACCTTCTTTACACCTGGTGGCCATTTTCACAGAGTCCCTGCCAACTGCAGGAATGTTTATCTTCCACTCCTTCTTCTCGTCCTTTCCTTTGCCAGCCTCAGTCTTGCGGCTCAAAGCGGGTAGTTTACTCTTCTTCAGGCCAAACCAGCTGGCAATTCCATTCGAGGCTTTCTGCTTTACCTCACTCCCCTGCCCTCCTTTGTCCTGCTCTTGAAGCTTTAGTACATTCTCCTCTATGCCTTTCATCACTTTCTGTTCAATAGCAGATTGGGGACTAGGAGCTGGCTGGAATGGCTTCTCTCCTTCAGAAGTTGGTGGTCTTGGAGGAGGGGGTGGGAGGCTGTCTCCATACATTGGATTCTTTTTCCCCTTCCCACTGATCTTGGTCCTCTCCTCTGACTTGGATGAGTACCGAGGGCCCTCTGAAGGCTTCCCACCTCTGTGGACAGAGGGGAAGGGTTTAGAAGGTGACTTTGGGGGGATTTTATGGGGACTGTTACTACTCTGAGGACCAGCACTGGTTTTAGCATTGTAAGCCAGATTTAGAGAGCCAGGACACTTAATGTTGCTGCGCAGTACCTGTGGAGCATCTGTGCTAGGGGATGGCAAACCTATTTTACTCTTAGAAGCCTCTGGCTTGGCCGCAAACAGTTCTTGTTTACCTGCAGCTGGACTAGAAGACAGGGGTTTTACTATCTGTTCATACAGCTGAGAAGACCCCGGGTATTTCAGACCTATGCTGCTAATTTTGGGTTTACCATCCAAAGAGTCAGTGAATTTTGAATGTCTCTGCTCTTCTTTATGCATCTCAGTGGACCTCTCTGCTGTCTTGCTCTTCTCCTCGCCATGTGTAGACTCATTCACTGGATTGACATGCCTGAGGCCCACTTGTAAATCCTCAGAGCTCCTCAGCTTGCCCAGGGCTGCCAGTCTGTCTTTGAATGCATGGTGACTGGTGTCCCCTGGAGATCTCCCAACCCCAGCAGCAGGCCTCTTGGGGATGGATGACAGGTCATTCCTCCGAACTGGTGGTGGAGGATGGGAGACTTCACAGCTCAATGCGCTGACCTCCCTTATGTCAGTCTCTGGCTTGTTTCTGGCTTTTGAGCAGTTTGCTTTGCTCTGAGTTTTGCTCAGGGCTGCTGAGTTAGGCAGACTGTGATGATTTACCCACACTGGGCTATCAGAATCATCATCATCATCATCTGATGTAGATTCTGAAGTTGATGAGGATGACTGTTTTTGCTGAGGAGAAGGACTGAGGACACTCTCTGGTAAAGATTTAACAAGCTTCCTTTCACCACCATTTCCCTTTGTTTGAGCCGGAACAGTGCTTCTTTTCTCAAGGCCCTGGGATCGCTCCTCTCCCCTAGAGCTAGACATATCCAGGACATTTTCATAATGAGGGACTTTTTCAGAAACTCTGGACAAGCACAACAATGCAGCAGATGGAGGCCCCAACTTTGAGCCAACACAGGGTTTTGGTGCAGAGAAGCAGCTGTAGCTTATTTCTTTAACAGGAAGTGAGCAGGTGTCTTCAGGCTGTGGAGGGGAGGTTGGTGCTGAGTGTGTGGCAGGGTAGGACTCAGATCTGGAGGGTGGAGGAGGGGGATGCCTGCACCTCTCTGTAGTGGTGGCTCTGCGTGTGGGAACAGGAGAGTGGTACACTTCATAATTGTTAGTGCGACAAGGTATCCTTGAGTTGCATGTGAGCTGGGGGCTCAGACGTACAGCTGAGGTTGAAGCCTGGGACTTTTCTCCAACTGTGGGAATCTTCAGGAACTTCAGCAGTTTGGATGGAGAGTTGATGGCAGCAGCTTTGACATCACTGAGGCAAGAGGGGCTGGGGCTGACAGATGCACTGGCACATACAGAGGAATCCTCCAGGTCTATGCTGTCTTTATCAGGAACGACAGGGGGGTCACTGAGCGTGGGGCTTGAAGAGTGTGTCAAGCCATTATTAACAATATCACTTGCACTGGTGTCACACTGGGAGGTCTGTGAACTGTCGTTGATGGAACTGGGCAGATCGGAGGAGGCACAAAAACCGGTGAGCTCCTCAGAGACACCAGCTTTTAGAGAACTCGCAGACTGCTCTGCCCCCACACCTTCCAGGCTCTGGTGGATGGTCTTTGTGACAGCTGAGTGGGTGGAGCCACTTGCAGGTTGCTGGTTGGCTTCATTAACATTGCACAGTGCAGTTGCAGCAGACTCTTCTGCTCTGGTCTTACTGTGACCTTCCTTAATGGCAGCTGCAGGAACAAGGCTCTGATTGGTGGTGTCGGCCTTCAAAAGACTACAGATATGGTTGCATGGCTTTGGAGGACTTCCTGGGCTCTTTTTGCAGTGTAAACAACACACGTTCCCTGACTCACACTTTGCTGCTCCATCACCATTGACCTGCTGGTGTGTGCCAGTGTCAGAGCAGGAGCAGTGACAGTGTGCATGCTGGGACTTGCACTGGAGTGGGACGGGGTCTGCAGTGGCCAACACAGCCTCTGCTGACATCAGCACCTGGCTGTAGTCGCAGAACGACAAGCTTGTAGTGGACGGGTGAAACTTCAGGGGGTCAGTCTCCTCCATTTTGCGCAGGACTTCCAGAATGTGAGCTTTCTTCTTGAAGAAGGGTGATAGGGCCTCCATTGAGGCGGCAGAGCCACAGGGCCCTGGGGAAGCATGTTGTGTGTGGTAACCATTTCCCTTTAGAAAGAAAGAGATCATCATCAGCACACTGCTCAATGTAGATCCTCGAAAAAAATGAACAATCAAGATCATTAAGACCTTTAAGTGCATGCGTACAGGAAATGAGTATAAATAAGAATAGCAGCAAAAACAGAGCAAAGGTCAGAGCAGCTCTAATGTCACACACAGGCGAGGATTGTGGTCTCATTCAGAGCCTCTGATAAAATCTCTGTTTCAGTCTTTGCCACTGTGATCTGTGAAAATCACCTTGGCTTGTGCGTCACTTGGTGCTGGCTCCACCTGTTTGGAAGATTCATTGTGCTGCTGTGCATTCAAGTCCGGGAGAGGTCCCGCCTGAACCTGAAACAGGAGATTCATTAGGATGACATCACACACACTATAGGCTATTAGGCTGGGGAACCCTAAGGGTCTTCTGCACCTTCAGAGAAGGCCCTAGAATTCAGACATATACAATGTTACATTTACATTTTGATTTTATATTAATTTTAAATAACATAAATATTTTCAATGTAGTTTTTCCAATTTTTGTAATTTTTCTTATTTTGTGTCAAATACTTTCCATTTAAGGAAGAAACTTTTTTAATTCATGAAAATGTAGTTATCCAATCAGATTCTTTTAAATGTGTGTCTCCAGTAATAAGAAACATGTTTGAATGTTGTTTCATTGGTTTAACTTCCCTGTCAGGAGCTGAAGCACAGCTGAGTCAGACTCTGCAGAATAAACTAACGAGAATATTAACCAGTCACAGAATTGATGTAGAGTTGGTCGGATCAAAACAAGCCTCTGAGCCTTGCAGCCATGTTTTATTTTTTATTTTTGGACACATGAAGATTTGTTATGTGTTGAATTGCAACCTGTAAATCCAGAAATCCACAGTGAAATTGAAATCAGTTTTTTTAAAAGAAGGTTACATATCAAAAACAACTACTTCTGTTCTGCAGCTGAAGATGTTTCACTTCTTATCTGAGGAGCTTTCTCAGTTCAAACAAACAAACAGTGTGGGATTCAAGTTATCAAAATCAGAAAAAATCAAACGATCAATAGTTGTCAGGTTCATTAGCAGGAAGTCAAGAAACAAGGTAATAATGCAAGCAAAAAAACTGAAGGGAACAAACGTTTACATAAATGAACATCTAACCAAAAAAAATAGAAATATTGCACGTGACGCAAGGTGGTTAAAATAACAGAAAAAAATAGCATCAACATGGACAAGAAATGGAAACATCTGGATCAAAACACATGAAGGGTCTCAGGCTAAAATAATAAAAGAACTGAAGGATCTGGAAAAACATAGATGAGCTCAGGAGATGACAAATTATAAATCATTGAAACAACTCACACACAAAATGGACATAATATACAGTCAAATGAACAAATACATTAAAATATGACAACATACGAAGACTCAGAACCTAAAATATATAATGTTGAAGATGTGATTGATACAATTTTTTTCCTGTAATAAAAGATAGCAAATATTATAATGAAGAGCAGTTTAATGACATCAGTATGACAAATGGAAGTCTCTCTATTTTTCACTTCAATAGTAGAAGTATAAATGCAAATATATCCAAGATAACGGATTACTTAAAACAATTAAACAGAACTTTTACTTTAATAGCACTGTCAGAGACATAGCTCAATGATGAAAACACAAATGTTCACATCGAAGGGTATGAGTAATATCATATGAACAGAAATAATGAAAGGGGTGGTGGAGTCTCTATTTGTTAATAATGAAATAAAATGTAAATTAATTAGTGAAATGTCAATAATTGTTGATAATATTACGTAAATGATAACAATGGAAATAATAAACAAGAATGATAAAAACATAATAATAAGTTGTTTATATAGATCACCAGGATCAAATATAGAAATAATGTATTCACTGATAAAATCATGGAGCTATTGGAAAAGAGTTTTAATAAAAATAAAAAAAAATGTGTGAAGACTTTAATATTGATCTGGGAAATAAAACATATTCAAGTAACATCAATACATTTAAAATGATCAAAGCATCACAAAAGCAGTTACAACTAAGAAAAAAATAATAAATACATCAAAAAAAGCTTTGGATAAATTGCTAGAGGATCTAGATAAACAAAACTGGAATGACGTGTATGTTGATGATGTGAACAGATCATATGATGAGTTTATGACTATCTTAGAAGCTCTGTATGAAAATAATTGTGTGCAAAAAAATTATGCAAAGAGAAATATTATTGACCAACCATGGATGACAAAAGGGTTGAGAAATGCTTGTAAAAAAATTATTTGTATTCATGCGTCTTGAAATTGCGAACACAAAACGCTGAAGAAAAAAACAAGAAGTTTAAAAATAAATTGGTAGGGATTATAAGGAAACATAGTAAGAAATATTATAGTGATTTTTTTAAATAAAAGTAATGGTGATATGAAAGCAACATGGCAAGTAATGAATAGTGTTCTGAAGAACCATAAAGTAAGAACGGGTTTTTCACAATATTTTGTAAAGGACAACGATGAAATTCATGATGAGAATGAAATTGTAAATAGATTTAATCAATATTTTGTGAATGTTGGATCAAGCCTTGCAGCTAAAATACCAAATGTAGATGATAATGTGAGCCATTCAATTATAGTTTGTGCAAACTGTTTTTCTAAATGGAACTGACAAAGAAGAAATAATGAATGTGGTAAAAAATATTACAGACAAGAGATCAAAAGACTGGGTGGACATGGATATGACGTTTGTAAAGGACATAATGAGTCATGTTATTGAGCCATTTACATATATATGTAATTTATCATTCTCAACAGAAAAATGTCCAGATAGTATAAAAGTAGCTAAGGTAGTTCCTCATTTTAAAAATAGTTATAAATGTGTGTTCAACAATTATAGACCAATATCCTTGTTACCACAGTTCTCAAAAATTGTAGAAAAACTATTTGTGAACAGACTAGATCAATTTATTGATAAACAAAATATTCTAAGTAACAGTCAGTATGGATTTAGAGCAAAAAACTCTACATCAATGGCTCTCATGGAATTAATGGAACAAATAACTACTGCTGTCGATCAAAAACA
>JARVGQ010069176.1:0-10545 GCA_031762355.1 Hypsolebias martinsi | reverse complement strand
GGAACTGATCATGGTAATTAAGGAGAGACACTTAGGAGGACAGACACAGGGAGACTGACGGAGGGATACCATCCCTACAGTACCATCCCCCCAAGGACGCCCCCTGGCATTCCCAAAAAGCCCACCCCAAAAGACTTGGGTGGGAGGAGGGAGGTACTGCAAAGATGGAGGGCACAAGGAACACACGAGGACAAACAAAAACCATCAGGACAAGAGCCTGAGATCAAAACTAAACAAAACTAGGGGACACAAAAAAGTCTCGTCGGTCAGGAGACCATCCCTAGCCTAGTTGGAATTCAGGATGGGCAGCCGGGAGGACATCCAAAATGCTGGAGCAAGTCCAGCAGCTGGTGGGAGACCATCCAACAAGCCAGGGCGAGTCCGGCGAGTGGCCAGGAGGCCATCCAACAGGCCGGAACAGACCAGGTGGTTGGCCAGGAGCCTGTCCAACAGGCTGGAGCTGGTCAGGTAGGCCACAAGGAGGCTGTCCAATGGGCTGGAGCAGGTAAGGTGGGCGACCGATGGTGACAGACACCTTAAGGAGCCATGAGCACCCAGTACGGGGAGCGAAGAGTAGAAGAACCATGGGGTCTGTAGCAGTCTCAGATTCTTCTGCAGTAGGTTCTTCAGTGGCAGGATCTTCAGCAACAGAATCTTCAGTGGCAGGATCAGGAGCAGATATGGAATGCTGGAACATGGAACTCTGGAATTCTCCCTTGACATGGGGTCCAAAGACTGAGGCATGGAGCCTGGATGAATTGTGGAGCTGAGGCGAGATGTGGACCCAAGACGTGCCGGACATGGAGACCTTGAACGGTGTGGAGACCTCGAGTGGCGTGGACCCAGGCGAGGCGAGGATCCATGGCAAGGCGTGGACCCAAGGCGAGGCATGGAACCAAGGCGAGGCATGGACCCAAGACGTGCCGGACCTGGAGACCTCTAGTGGCGTAGAACCCTTGAGTGGCATGGACCCAGGTATGCAGCTAGCATAGGACCCTCTGGAGATGCAGCTGGTGTGGGGCCCTCTGGAGACACAGAATTCTCAGCAAACCCAGGAACCTCATGCGGAGGCACTGTAGAGACCTCAGGAGATACAGGCTGCATGGGGCCCTCTGAGAGTGCAGCTGCCCTGGAACCCTCTGGGGGTGCAGCTGCCCTGGAATTTGCAGCAGGTGGTGATGGAAAAAACTCGCCCAGACACCCTCGGCCAGACAGGAGGAAAAGAAGTCCGACTGGACTCCCACAGCCGAACAGGAAGGTGAGACTGCCTGGACCCCCACTGAGATACCTGAAGGTGGTGAGGCCTTTGGTCAGATCCCCACAGAGACACTCAGAAGCAGGGCATCAGGGCCAGTTCCCACCGACACAGGGGGAAATGGTGGGTCTTCTGGTCCGATCCCCATGGAGGCACTCAGAAGCGGGGCATCAGGGCCTGTTCCCACCAGAAGGGGGAAATGGTGGGTCTTTTGATCCAACCCCCATGGAGATACTCAGAAGTGGGGCATCGGGACCAGTGCCCAGGGAGACACAAGGAGATGAGTTAGGTTGAGGGACCGGGTCAAACACTGGGGCTGAGTCAGGTGCTGGGGCCAAGGCTCTGGACCCTTTCTGCCGTCGACCTCGCCTGTGGTGGCGACAGTGTGGTTCAGGGCCAGGAGCGGGCCAGAGCTCCTCTTTGGGCTCAGTCCCTCCTTCAGAAATTGGTTCTGCAGCTGGGGAGTCAAGGATTGGTTCTGCAGCCTGGGAGTCAAGGACTTGCTCTACAGCCAAGGAGTCAGAGACTGGTTCTGCAGCCGAGGAGTCAGGCTCTGCAGCAGGGGAGTCAGGCTCTGTTTTTGTAGTTATTATATCAATCAAAAGCCAATGATATTCTGGGAGTTGTGCTAGAGTGGGAATGGTGATTTTTTTGAATGCCCAGAGGACCAGACTTGACTTTTTTAGATTTTTCTACCTGGATTATTGAGCATGCATCAGGATAAGGATAATAATAGTTTCTCTGCAAGGGAGTATATAGTGTCTAGGCAGTCTGGGTTGTGTTTAGCAGAGGAGAGTAGATTTTGTAAAGTCCGATTTATTTGGATGAGGTCACTGGGTTGGAACTGAGGTGTTGTTTTGGATCCAGTCTTTGGAGAAGTTCTCTGAGGGGGTGAGGTGTAGAGTTCCACCCTCACCAGAGCCCTGGGAGGTGAGGCAACGGGACCCGCCCCCGCGGAGATGCCAGGACTGGGCTCATGAGGCTCAGTCTCGCTGGACTGAACAGGAGAGGCTCTGAGTGACAGTAAGGTGTCAGATTCCGCCCTTACCAGAACCCTGAGAGGTGAGGCGACGGGACCTGTCCCCCACTTAAGCGCTGAGACTGCATCCAGGAAACTCGGCTCCGCTGGGCCAAGTCGAATCTACTGATTGTGCTGGAGGAAGTGTCATGGACCGCTTTCGGGTCCGTTTACTGCTGCTCCGGTGGCGACGGTGAGAAGAGGGGCAGGAACGGAACAGAGCTTGTCCTCCGGTTCTGTGTCCTCCCCCTACGTCCATCCTGAGTAGCTTAGTGAGGCTTCTGGTTTGGTCGGTACATACTGTCAGGAGTTTCAGGCGGGCAGAGCACTCATTGTTGCATGCAGGACTTGAAAGCAGGGTGTAAAATAAGAAATACTTTAATAATAGTGATAAATAAACAAGCTGACGCGGCAGCATAACCTTACACGACCAGGACATGGAAATCTCCGGGAATACAGGAGGATAACAGACTGACAATGACAGAGACACAGACCAGGGCTTATAGACACAGACCAGACAAGACATGGTTACAAACACATGGAGGACATTTGGGTGGAACTGATCAGGGTAATAAGGAGAGACACTAGGGAGTACAGACACAGGGAGACTGACGGAGGGATACCATCCCTACAATAAGGAGAAGTGGCTCTGCTCAAGCTCCTCCTAGATGAAGGAGCTCTTCATTTTGTTGCCTTATGAAAGGCAAAGCCCTGCCACCCAATGTGATGCTCATTTCAGCTGCTTGAATCTAGAAACATTTGGTCATGGGTCAAACCTCATGACCAATAAGTGAGGTCTGGGTTGGGCCTCCTGCTCCATCCAACAACCACTTGAAAAAACTGATTTTTTTTTTTACCCTACATTTTTATGTAGTGCTTCACAGAAATTTATTTTGTTCTTTAATAAAATTTTAAATAACCAATATTCTAAACTTCTGCAGAGTAGAGGAAGCTGAATTGCTTTTAGATTTTTAAAGGAAAAATGCAATAAAGTCATTCGCCTATATAAGAGGTAAAGCAATGTGACTAATGTCTTTCTGTTGAGGAACAGATTTAAGGAAGTGCGAAAGAGTCCTGAGTGCACATGTGTGTGTACTGGCCATTACTAAGAAACCGGAACAAAGAGATGTGGCCGCATGCAGTATGGGGGAAGTGGAACATCAGGTTAATTTTTTTATACATGTTCTGAGGGACAAGAATGAGATCAGTTTTGTCATTAAGAATTCACAGTCAACATTTTACAAATCAAGCAGTACATTTTTAGGCTATCACATATTAAATTAACTTCACCAGCCAATAAAAGGGCTAACTGTTGATCCCTGCCTCCATCTTACTGGTTTACATATATGTGCGCACTAAATTTCCAAAGCAACATTTCTGAAGGAATGATTTAACATTAAATGGCAGCTTTGTAGCGTGACTGACTCTGTGGTGACAAGGGGCTAATTGTATTTGAAAAATAAGATTGAGCCTTGAGAACTCATTTACAAGAGAGATCTGGTTTCAACAAAGAATGATGACAAAAACAATAACAATAGACAATCACAAGAGAGGCATACAGATTTTTTTTTTTTACAAATTAAAAAATATGTCAAAGTAGCAAAACAGATAGATAGCAAGGCAAATGTAGGAAACTAAAAACAGGAACATGTCTGCATTGGTTCTTGCCAGGATTCCAATAGATTCTTAAAGCCATTTAGAGAAGTCAAGGTCGAGAGCTTCAGATCTTTTTGTAAGATATTCCAGGAAGCAGGAGCGGAGTAGGAGAAGGCCCTTTTGCCAAGCTCAGATCTCACTGATGGAACACTGCAGGTAATAATGTCCTGAGAGCGCACGCTGTAGCTGCACTCACGCAGATACATGTAGGAGGAGATGTATGAAGGCAGCAGACCAAGAAGTGATTTAAGTAACTGGAGGAATTCCCATTATGTTGAACACATTACATTACACATATGCTGAGGTTACAGTATCTTATCAGCAGTCTGCAAAAACATTAATAACTACGGTAGGTTGTAGTTGTAACATCATTGTGTTGCGTCCATACTATTAATGCACACATTATTCTTTTGTGTCTGACTTCAACATTCACATTGAAATTTAAAGCTTTGTTTGTATCCAGATCCATAAAAAGCATTAACTTTTTTTATATATTTTTTTTTTTTCGTTGCCTACTAAATCTTTCTGAATAAGTGAGACTCCACCCTCCACAAAACACTGCTGCTCCAGCTGATCCAGGATCAGAAGAGTCGTGTAAACAGCCCATAAAGTACTGTGCTCTGGGTGACACCACCTCCTAATTACTTTTTTTTTTTTTTTTTTACTCAGAGCAGAGCAATTCTTGTTTTTCTAATAAAATGCAGAAGATCCAGATGAGGCTTGACATTACAGAGCTGCATTTATATCCTAAAGTAAACATCTTTGTTAAAAGTTACTGCTTACAAGTTTTTAATGATATAGTTTAATCCTGCCACCATAAAACTGGGTCTATAACTTGTCTCATAAGCAATTTTGTTATAAACATGTTGGACAACACCAGGAGTCACTAACAAAATTTGCTCAGAGCTCAAACTTTCTCTGAGCAGAACTTGCAAAAAACAGGCTTTAATACACACAAAAAAAGGCAAATTATTATCGTTTAACTTGTAATTTAGTACATTTTTGTTTCTATCCTAAAGTTTTGGTCTCAGTCTTAGGCCTCAGAGACTGTTCTGCTTTTCCAGCATCCAGAATCCTCCATACGAAGGTAAAAGGTAAATAAAGACCACCGCTTCCTGAAAAGCCCTTCATGTTTATTTAGAGCCACAACTTTGAAGCGCTTACCTTTATTTAGACTATAGGAAGTGTGTTTGCTCAGCAGAAAGTTGAGGGAGAGGCTTGTAGTGGACAGAAATAGCCTCAAAAATTTGACCCTTCTCTCATGTGGGCGACTGGGCTTTGGAGTAACAGAAAAGGCAAACAATGACATCAGGATCACCTCCCACGCACACAGTTCAGCGTACTGAATGAGCCATCGGCACATCAGGATTAAATGATCTCATCCTTTAAGCTGATCTTCTGTGGTCTCCCCCGGGAGTCCTTTGACCCCTGGAGAGCCACCTGCACTTCATAAACACAAGTCAGGGGGTTTCACAGGAAGGGCTACAGCCCAGATGGCAAACACTGGGCGTTGGCGAGGCCAAGACTTCGAAGCAGGGATACAAAGCATTCTTATTGAACGTAGTCAGCCTGGTCAGGGAAAATCCAGCGAGCAGGAATGTTGCTCTTTATGTCTCCTGTCAGGTCACTGAGTCCAAGTCCTGTTAATATGCATAAAACACATCTTCAAAATACCAAACAAATCTTATTATTACACAAAAAGTTGTAATTAAAATATGTATGTCCTAATTGTTGGATAAAAATATCCTTTAATATTCTACTTAAAAAGAGCCACACACGACACGAAGACAAGATTTTTTTAACTAATGAAAGTTCATGCTCAATAATCCAGGTAAGAAAAAATCCAACAAAGTTCAGTCAGGTCATCTGGACTGTTTCTTTTTTTTTTGTTGAGATGCTTTATCCTTCATCCAAAGGACTTCATCAGTCCGAGGAGACTGGGTCTGAGCTCGAGGTCGACGGGGAACAGGGCGGACCCCAGAAACCATCTTATCACCAGCAAACAGGTTGCTCCGCTATGTGAGTGTGCTGCTTGCGAGTCTGAGTTTGTTTGTGGCTCCTCAGACTGATGAAGTCCTTTGGATGAAGGACGAAATGTATCAACAAAAATAAACCGTTCAGATGACCTGATTTAACCTTGTTGGATTTTTTAAACCCAGTTTACTTGCAAGGGCAAAGTTCACCACAGGCTCACACAGGTGTCTCATAACTGAAGCCCCAGTTGCGAAGATTTGCACCGGGCAGTGTACAGGAAGAATTTTTATCATGCTTATCAGCACGATGACCTCGACCTCTCAGACTCGGAGGCGTCAGGTGCTTGCAGGCTCTGCGAGAGAAAAGAACTCTCTGACCTCACACACATGGTTCAACGTTAATTTAACATTAGCAGTGATGAACATCCATAAACCTTTACCTAAATCCCCCTGACACTAATAAACTTTAATGTTAGCCATTCGGTTAATATTGCATGGATTTATCTCTTATTAGCTTAACTGCCTAACAAATGTGAAAAATTAAGACCCGTATAATGATTAGTTACCTCATCATCAAGACTGAAGATGTTAGTTTGCATATGCCTGAATCTATAAATACTTGTTGGATTTTTTTTATCCTAAAGTTATCTGGGCATAAACCTGCTAAAAACAGTTTTGGCTTTAGAGGTGCTCGGATCTTTAAAATATTTGATCAGAGCCTTTCTTTTTTCTAATTCAGTCAAGTTGCCATTACATAATACATACGTTTTTTTTTTTTTTTTTTAACTAAGCCAACAAAATAAATGAAAAACAAATAACAAAGGTGAGGAGGACATTTTGCAACTAAAGAGGCTGCATCCAATCGAGCTCTATCATTAATGTCATACAACAGATTCATAAACAATAACCTGGTCAGCCGTCTTTTCTGGTTTTCTAACCATCTCTTCCATAAATAATTAATATGAAACTAGGTGTAGGAAAGGAATATTTATTGGTAGGCTCCTCAGTGGCACAAGAGCATCCCTTCATCTTAATTAGCACATACACTAGCAGTTCAGTGTGGGGAAAGTGTGCTGCAAACAGCCCTGGGGTGATGGAAGCAGGCCCACTCGTGTACAGACATTGATGCACGTCTAATGAGTCCGTCATCTTGTCAGCATCGTGTCTCAGGGGGATCCTCAGTGCTGGATTATCAATGTGTCGCGTACGACTGTTCAAGGACTGAAAATGCCAGCTGCCATCACATCGTGTCCGTGCGTGTTTACCAAACAGGGGATTTGAGTTCATTCCAGTGCAAGCACACCTGTTGTTTTGGTGAATTAAAGTAACCTGCTATCACTCCACTTTCATTTCCTCAACGTTCTCCACGAGTTCAATAAGTGAGTGTGTGCTAACACGCCCTAGGAGTGGTGTGCAAGTGTCAAAAAGCCTCTAGACTAAGAGTGAATTACATGGAGAGTGCAAGCTGTGAATTCGGCTGCAGCATCTACAAGTTAGTCACCAACACAAGTTTCACCCATCAGGTGAGGCAGTCAATCTGAAAACGATGTGTGCCTAGTTAAGTTTTTGTTTCAGGGCTGAAAAGAGAGGCGGAACTGCACACTGACAAACACGCTCCCCTTAAAAGGCTGTTGCACTCAACGCATCCTCTTCATGGCACTTTGGGCTGAATGGTTCTGATGCTGAGACTCAGTCAACAACCGGAGCGAGTCGTCTTCTTCCCCTCTGAGTCAATATTTTCGTCGTCTTCACTTCGCGATCACAGACGAACAAAAGGGAGCATTTCTTCAGCAGCATGTACAGATCCTATTACATGATGCACGCTCATGCTGCGCTGTGCAAAGATGCACTTCTCGTTATGGAGGTGAAAAATCTTAAAAACAGGGAGTGTGCATGATGAGGGGCAGGTTTGCCTGGTTTTAACAACGAAACAGATATTTGAAACTACATAATCGTCTAAAGGTAACAAAAAATAAAACCCTGTTTGGAAAGCAATAAGGTGTAGATGTTTTGAGTTGGGCTTCTGTATTTTACTCGTTGTAGATAGCACTTTGACCGACTTTAGCGTCAATAATTAGAATTTAACGGAGTGGTTGAGCGAGCCAGCAGCAGGTCTGAGCAGAGGCCAATACCAAAGTGTTGCTTCTGTCTTAAATATGACATTTTATAAAGTCATGTAAACACTAATTTATAAATATTTAACTTTCCGTTGCCACCAATTTAACACCATTATTTAACAGTCTTTACATATAATTCCATGTATTTTTGTGATAACAAATAGCAGCCAGCTAGCTTTAGCATGTCCATTGCAGTCTAAGGCACATCCTGTATGAAAATTATTATATTTCTGCCAAAGTTACTGACTGTTCCATCAGATCTTGTCCATAATTAACTTACAGCAGTGTCAAAGCAGCATTTGCATCAACCTCCATGATTATTTTTTATTGTGAAGTTGCATGAAGTTAGTTGCAACTTCACGTCTGACCAGACTGATGAGCTAACTAGTCTGAGCATGGCTAAAATCAGGGTTGCCCGATAGCAAATGACAAACTGATGTTGCTTTCATCTGGTTGTGTTTTGAACCAAACAATTGCTTGTGCTGAGTGTGGGTGCACATTCTAGCTTTGCCGGAGGGTGGAGTAAAGAGACAGCGCACTTTTGTCAGCCATGAAAATTATTTGCGGGGTTTGGGTTAGCTGAGGTGGATGTTGTGATTGGTGAAAATATGCACGGGAGAAGAGTGGGTGTGGCACACCTGACGAGCACACAGTCTGGCTGCTTGGATCAGACTTTCTGATGATATTTGGGTATTTACATAAATAAAAAAAAGTTTTTTCAGTGCATGGAAATGCCAAAAGTATTGTATCTTCAGGCTTTTAAAAGCACAATTCATTGTGTGTCATATACTGTGTGTATAAATGGGATAAATATCACATATCTGGCAACGAACGAAGTCGTTTGCTGCCGTCTTAAAGATGCTCAAAGTAAAAATGTTTCATCACTGATCAATCAAAAGCTACTTTATAAACCTCCACATTGCAATCTATTTTACATTACACTGTTATTTACGAAGCATTAATAGGATTTTTACTAGCAGCATCAACTAGCTGTAGCACATCCAGCGTGGCTTGGGGCTCTTCAAGCAGGAACGTTTCTGCCAGAATAACTGCGTCATGCAAAACTGACCGCAGTGTAAAAGTTTATAAATTATTATTTATTTATATATTTATTTATTTTACAGTTAAAATAAATAAGTCATGGCCCTGCTGTGACTCGTCATTAGCTTGTCAATCCAGTCCATCTATTGTCGAAACTGAGGTTGTTCACAGTTGTATAACAGAAAACCTATTAGATGTAAGCCCTTTGAAATTGTTTTAAATAGTGTGGAGCATGTTTTTCTGTATTCATTAAGATAAAAAAGAAAATCTAATTTTTGAAACATAAGATGCTAACAGTTTATATGCACGCTGCTAATCAAGCGTTTCTCTTTGTTAGCGATTTAAAATCAGCTCATGCGAGTTGAAATTTGCAGTTTTAGACCTGAACACTTGAAAAGAAAATACCAGATATATAATAGCTGCACAATAATAATAAAAAAAAAAAAAAATACAACTTTCACATACAGCAATATTTGGTGTGAGAGCAGGTGATGTTAACTTTGATACAGCTGGACTGAAGTGCCAAGTTGTCGCTGCTCATCTTCGTATTCTGCACACTGGGCAGTTGTTCCTTCTGCAGTTGGAACGTTTGGTGTGGTTCCTGGAAGACATCCTCTAGGTGTGAAGGGAAACCTTTCTGTGCCCTGTGATTCAAGCGTGTCATGTAAAAAAATAAATTAAAAAAGCAATCATATGGTAAGACGTGTGCTTATGGTTTCAGAAAGCTCTTTTTGCCCAGATACAGCATGAGTGTGTGTGTGTGAGTGTGTGGTGTGGGTGGGGGGTGGGAACTTGTTTACAGCTCACACACGCTGCTTTTGAGTCCTCTCGACAGAGAAAGAAAGACAGAACTTGGCGGAGTGAAAGTGCACCGCACCGGTGGTGAGTTTTCGAGGATAAAAATACTGCCGGTGAGCAGCCTCGAGCTCGGCGGTGAGACGTGAAGGTACAACAGCCTCTGTGGCAGTCAGCCCAGTGCATGCACGTAGAATAACCAAGTCTCTGTAACATGCAAGTGACCCTCAAGTCTTTGGGTCAAACGTTCTGGAAAGTGAGGTTCCCTTTTTTTTAATATCAAGACAAAACTCATATTTTTGTGATAATGTTAAATATTGAAATATTCTTTCATGATTGCTTTTGAATACAAGTCTGTTGTCTGTTTGGAACAGACAAAACTAATTAAGCCAGCTTGCATTTCTTGGGAGAAACAAGCATTTGACAAAACCGGGGGGGGAGGGGGCGTCAAAGCCAGTGCACCTTTGTGCTGCAAAGCGAGGTAGTAACAGAGCCAAAACGGTCAACGGGTGACAAGGTTAGCCAGCACTGCAGCTCAGTAAAGTGATGAAGTGATGACATGCAACCACCTGAACAACAACAGATTTCTTACATTACTGATGATGATATCAAAAAACTTTCAATACAGAACCAACTGGACTTTATTTGTTACAGAAGACGTTTCGCTCTTCGTCCGAGGAGCTTTCTCAA
>JARVGQ010069144.1:0-10553 GCA_031762355.1 Hypsolebias martinsi | reverse complement strand
GGCTGGTACTGTGAAGCGCTTTGGGACCCCTCATAGGGGGCTGGAAAGCGCTATATAAGTAAGCTCCATTTACCATTTACCATAGTTATTATAACAAGGTCTCCCATTAGCTACAATTTAATATGAGTTAACAAATTAAATATCAGCTAAATGTAAGAGTTACAAGTTCTTTAAAGTGCACATACATGACCATTTTTAACTCAATGTGATTGAGGGTTCATAAATATAAAACAAATATGGGAATCATATACTACCTACTTCTACCATATACATCATCACATCCTCTTCAAAACAACACAACAAATAAACATTTATCACATTGTCTGCAAAACAACACATCCATACACCCATCCATCCATTATTTTCCGCTTGTACTGAAGTCTGGTCGCGGGGGCAGCAGCTTGAGCAGGGAGGCCCAAACATCTCTTTACATAGAGACCTGTCCAATTTACCACCTTTTTGACCTCTTCTAGGAGAATTTCAAGGCTTTCCCAAGCCAATCAAGAGACGGTCTCTCCAGCTTGTCCTGGTACTTATTCCTCAGGGCCTCCTCCCAATCAGACATGTCACGCTCCATTTTTCAAGATACTTGAACTCTTGCACTGAGGCAGATCCTCACCTTTGACCAGAAGAAAGCAATCCACCCATTTCCAAGTGAGGACCATGGCCTCAGATTCTGAGGTGCTTATTCTCACCCCTGCCACTTCACACTCAGCTGCGACCTGCTCCAGAGAGCGCTGAAGATCACGGAACAATGACGCCATTCATGCAACCTTTATTTAAACAGAAAGTCACATTGAGCCTAGACAACTCATTTACAAGTGAGCTCTGCTTAGACAGACAAAAAGTAATGAAACTGGACACATTAGGAACTGGAGGCAAAAAAAAAAAAAAAATCCTATTTAAATCTTTCTTCTTGCCTGAGGAAAAAAATTATTTTATTTAAAAATACCTTGCACAAATAAGCACATAGTGACGTAGACATCCTGTGGGGGGGGGGAGACACCGAGAACGGTGAGCAATGTCCATAGATGCTCTCGAGGGCGCTGTAAGAGTTCTGATAAGGATGGAATAATCAGCCAACTCCCTCCGATGAGCTTTGTAAACATCCTTGAGGTATGTCGGGGAATGGCCAAGGTCAACGCTAATGAGAATCCAAGAGTCCTGAAATGATGACACAATGTTTATTCAGCTGGTTCACTCTGGTTGATGGTGGAATTCCCCGATGGGCAGGGTTGAGCGTCAGATTACCGGTACATGTCCTCCAGGTGTATTCAGATAAGGTGGCCTTCAAGGTCATCCGGGGAGCCAGATTCAGATAAACACACAGTTGTTTTGGGTACAGGCAGAACATAATGACATCTGCCTTGAGTCTGTGTTGGTCCAAAAACAATTCAGAAATTTCCAAATTACATGGCCACACCAACTGAATGTGCCTGAGTAAAAATCCCCGATATCTAATCCATTCTGCCCAAGGCAATTGAGTCTGGGTACTCGAGCATGAACCAAGCCATCACAAAGGCAAGCAGCGTGATCAGGTCTCAATTTGCTGCCGACAACTTCCTTAATTGTAGATAAAACCAGCAACCAGGTGAATCCAAAAAGCAGGAACCAGTTATAATAAATCCAATTTAATATGCATCCTTAAAATCCACAGATGACAGCAGAGATAGACACTTCATCAAGTCTTCAAGTCGATGAGATATCCAGCTGCGTGCAGCCAGCAGGGCAAATGGGCTCACCTACAGCCTGTCTTCTCTTTGAAGAAATGTTATCAAATTGTGTTGAGGGACCAACTGGCCAAACAAGTCCATAATTATTGTTCAGAAGATCTGCAAGAGAGGCTCAGAAGCAGTTTCACAGACAAACAGAGCAGCAAAGCAAAGTGGAGAGGGACGGGAAGTGTCCGAACTCGACAGACGCAAGTGGTTCTGTAGGTCAGTGAGGTGTTTTAGGTGGTTCTAGAAGTTGTTCTGCACAGTCTGACAGTCCCTGAGTGTCTTCCTGTTCTGACATGTTGAAGTGCTCTCAGTACCTGAGGGGTCACACCAGGTACTGAGAGCAAAGGTCCAGATAATATGTGACATTGGATCATTGTCCTCAATAAATAAATGATCAAGTCCAATATTTTTGTCTCATTTCTTGAACTGGGTTCTCTTTCTCTACTTTCAGGACGTGTGTGACGTCTGTAGCTGAGGATGCAACATGATTCAATAAACCACGAGTGAATCAAAAAGGAACGGTTCGGTCATTTTCACACATAAAGCCGTGTTCCCTGACCCCGCCCCCTCCGCCCGTGCGTCATGGCGCGCCGCCGCCACCAGGGGCCGCTGCGCACCAACATGTCGCCTCGGAGCGGAGGGAGATAACCGGAGAGGCGTGATGAGCCCAATAAAAGAGGGGAACACCTTGACGAGCCGGTACCGGAGGCGCCGCGGCGGCTCGGTTCTGCCCAAACGAGAGGCTTCACGGAGGAGGGGAGGGGAGAGGCGCGCGCTCCGACATTTGTTTTAGCGCTCTTTTCGTCTTTCAACATATCTGGAGACGTGGGGGCCACTTTCCCTCCCTCCACCTCCCTCCACCTCCCTCCACCTCCCCAGGCTCAGACGAAGACCTTTAACTGGAGGCGAGCCAGTGACGCGCTGAAAATAACCAGGTTGGTACCGGTCCATTTTGGGGAGGGCCCAAGCGACACGAGGGCGCAGCACCATATATCACCTCCTTCCAGCTGTTTGGAGAGCAGGAGCAGGAGCAGGAGCAGGAGAAGGAGCAGGAGCAGGAGCAGACGTACTCGACTCTCCGTCTGGTTCTTTTCTCCAGAATGGAGACTGGTGAGGGACTGGGTGAGGGACTGGGTGAGGGACTGGGTGAGGGACTGGGTGAGGGACTGGGTGCGCACTGGCGATTTCCCGGCGAGATGGAGGAGGAGACGCTGTTGCATGATCTATCCCCCCCCCCCCCCCCCCATGGACCGAGGAGGAGGAGGACTTGTCCTCTGAGACAACCCATCCCCACCTCCCAGGATGTTATTGCTCATTTCTGGATGCGCGCAAAGTGAGCACATATCAGTGGGGACTGGGGGGGTGGGGGGCAGTTGGAACACCTTCCTGCAGGGAGCCGGCGCGTAGTGCGTGAAGAGAAGTCCCCATCGGCTGCAGGACGCGGCGGTAGCAGCACCACGTGGGTATGTATGTATGGATCACCTTAAACCACCTGAACACCCCAGGACTGAAGGCTCATGGGGGGGGGGGGGTGTTGGGCACCAACCCTGAGGCCTTTTTGTGCTTCATGATGAAGATGAAGATGATGAAGATGGAGTGTGCGTGTCAGAGGCTGGGTCTTTGGGGGCAAGGTGAGTCCTCACTTCATTCAACTGGCCTACAAAGTCCCAGTTTCTGGCTCACGTGACCCACAATCCCCAAACTGGACTCCTGGGCTCAGAATCTGCTTCAGACGGACCAACCAGGGAGCAGAGATGTTCCAACATCAGATCCTGAAATCGGTTCAGGTCACAGCGTTTATCATAATGAGCAGCCAGGCCAACTCTTAATGAAATGAAAAGGGCGGAGCTTAAAACTAAAGACATGTTTTAGGTTTATTGAAATGGTTTGACTGGTCAGTTTTTCTACTGATGTTTGAGCGACGCTGCTGGTTCCAGAAACATGCGTGTCCGCCTCTTTCTCTGCGCAGTTTGGAACAATTGTTCTTCTGATCCTTGATGGATTCACTGAAACACTAAATGAACCTGAAGTTCATCAACTCTGACGTCGAGCTGTGAAGAACCACAACGTGCCCTCAGGATTACGTGGAAGGAGTCAAGTGGGTGCGAGTTTAGGTTCGGAGGCCTGTTTCTATATCGGTCCTGACCCCGGCGTGCCGAGCATGCCTCCCTAACGAAGCCGGCATCCCCACACGACGGGCCTGGTGTCGTTAAGGAAGCGTCCGGCCCACCCTGCATCTCTGTGCTGCCTCTGACACGGAGCTGAGACGTTCGCTGCTGTTGACACTCAGCACCTGACGCCTCGGTGTGATGAACGTGACACAGTCCTTCCCTGACCCGTCACTGTTACTAACCGGACTCTTAATAAGCAGAGGTGATGTTAACACCTGGGTGGCAGCTCACTGGCTTGTACAGTTGCTGTGGACTGACGTGGACACGCTGGTCAACCTGCAGCTCTAATGAAATTCCTTCTGACTCTAGAGGTGACGCTGATTAACGCCCTCAACTTCATATTTCACACTCGTAAATGCTGCAAGCCAGTGAGTGTGCAGCTGAGGCCCAGGGGAGGTGAACGGACCTGCAGCTGGGTAGTCACCAAGTCCTCTGATTAAAGCCGAGATAAACGGCCTCTGTGGCGTTTCGTCGGCTGGAGCCGGACTCATCTTGCCACTTGTTGCAGTTTTTCTTTCTCACCACGTCTGTTTTGAATTCTCCCCTCAGCGTTTGTTTAGCAGGCCTCCTTTAAATAGACTTCCCCTACGGTTCCCCGGTCGTCCCGCTCTCTGGGTCAACGGGTTCAGCTGGTTCTTAAAGTAAACATCACGTATACGTCTCGAGCAGCATCGTATAGAAAGTGTTGCTGAGGATTGTGTTTACTCTGTGAAAGCTGATGAACACGGCACGCTCCTTCTGGGAAACTCAGCCCTGAACCCGTTCAACCCTCTCTTTTAAAAACGCCACTGCCGTTATCAATAAAACTGTTGTTACCAATAAAACTGCAGTTTAAAAAAAAAACAGCCGTTATAAATAAAACTGCCGTTACCAATAAAACTGTTGTTACCAATAAAACTGCCGTTTTTAAAAAAACAGCCGTTACCAATAAAACTGCCGTTACCAATAAAACTGCCGTTACCAATAAAACTGCCGTTACCAATAAAACTGTTGTTACCAATAAAACTGCCGTTATCAATAAAACTGCCGTTATAAATAAAACTGCTGGTATAAATACGCAGTTCATACAAACTGGGAAGCCAGCTGAGTTTTCAGCCCATGTTTACGTCGTGGTCACTTTTGACACCAAGCGTATGGACAGAATCGCTTCGATGAGCCAGCAAGTGCTGCCGTTTGATCTCAAAAGTTTGGACGAGAGACAAATATGAAGTTAGGGAGGGAGGGAAAGAAAAAAGGCAGCAAGAAAAGTGAGGGACTTTTAGGGGCAGCTGTGTTTTATTAACCCAGTCATAATGCCCCTAAAAATCCTTATTGCTCTTGCAATGGTCAACAAGTATCCTGTTGCAGCATGCCGAGGACCCCTGAGCAAGACGTCGGGACTCGTACCAAAAAGAGCTGCAGCACCACAGGAGCAAGACTTGATTCAGTCCAAAGAAGCGGGTCACTGAGGTTACACAAGAGGCTTCTGACCTCGGCTGAAGCAAACTGAAGTCAGAGCGATACGGCAGAACGCAGCAGCTTCAAGGATTCAGACGTTCAGCTCTGCAGAGAGCTCACATATTTCAGTTGCTGTCAGTAGATGTGCACTGTTGCCTCAGCTCCCCTGGTTCTTTATTAATATGCAGACAGGGAAGTCAGCAGGCGGAGTCCTGTGTGCTTCACATTGCCATGGAGGGGACAGACATGTTGGCTGGGGGACCCTCACAGCTTCACAGTATGAGCATGCAGACGTTCAGTTAAACAGTGAAAGAATCTGGCCCGTGCAGGACGTGTGCTCGGGCTCGGGTGGGGTGTCGGTGGGTCATCGCAGCTGGAGAACGGTGGTGCAGAGGTCTCAGCGTTTCTGAGTGAGTCATGGGAGGAAGGCTGCTCTGTTGAGTTTCCCCGAGTGGCTGCTGCTGAAGGAAGGAAGAATCCTGCTCAAAGCCGGGGGGAGAGGGCGTGAGGGAAAGTGTGGAGGATGACTCAGGGTCACGGACCACATGGTGATGGAGGGGGGGGGACTTACTCATCAGAGCATGTGGAGTCTCATGGCTGTCACAGGACAGGCGGTGTGCTTCCCCCGGCGGCTGCTGCTCACCACAGTCAGTCCTAGAGGCACCAACCGAATGCCGGGCTGCTCCGCTGTTTGTTAGAGGGGAGGTGGGGGCACCTCGGGGAGGTGGGGGCACCTCGGGGACGGGCTTTTACATTTCTTTTAGACAAGAAGGGTCTCCACCAGCTCAGGGAAATGTGTAGTCACACCAGTTTCCTCCCAGCGCTCTCACTCCTGTGACCGATGAGCGTCCGCTGGAAAGACGCCATCGTTATCTGACAAAACATTTGAATTTTAACCGTGGCGCTCCTGAGAAGGATGGTTCAACTCCTGACGAGGTGGAGCAGTGGAGCGTCGAGGCTCATCAGACAAGCAGCTGTCTGCTTGCACTCACATCTCTTGCATCAAATTAGACTTTACTGTCAAAAAATCCCGTCAAAGGAAGCGTCTGAAAGGGGGAAGAAGAGAAAATGTCATTTCGGTAAATGCATGTAGGAGCAAGCCGAACTCACAGAACCGCTCCGTCGTGTAAATCCTCTTCAAAGGGACACGTCTGCAGCGGATGACAAGGTTGTAGTGATGACGACACAGACTGCAAGTTCTTCCTGATGACATTAACCTCAATCTGCAGGTTCAGTCGTCAGCTGAGAGGTTCTTGCAGCCTCTTGTTCTGGGTTTCATTCAGATGAAACCTGCAAAGGTGCAGCTCCATCAGGGCCACGACCTTTTATTGTAGTGCACGTCGTGCAGCCTAAACAAAACTGGAAACAAGCTCTAACGATGAATATTAATATACAGAAGCCACTCATTTTTGGAGCTGTGCAGCTCAGACTTGACAGTAGGAACATTTATCAAGTTCATACGAGTCACACTTTAAATGTCTGAACGGACATGTTGATATCTGTGATGGTTTTTACACGTGATGGTGAGCGGAGTCACACACTGCATGTTCCAGTCTTTTACAAACTAACTCGTGTTAGCCCCAGTTATACATCCAAACAGTCTTTGTTGTCGTCTTTCACCCAGCATGCTTCTTACTGGTTTTATGCTTCGTCCCAACTCGTCCTGAGTGCAGAAGGTGCACAGCCGAGCTTCCATAGACGCTAGCTTTATTTTATTCAGAATCAGAACAAGCGTTACTATCACTGCATCGAGATACAATGAGAACATGTACGTACAGTCGTCCGAAAGATGGACGACTCTTTAAAACTTGAAGTGAGGCTTTTTAACTTGTCACATGTGCTACACAAAACAATGTAGAAACAAAGAAAGAACAAACCACAGCCCATTTGTGTCTTCTGCTACTCCAAAAATTTAACCTTTGACAGTTTCTGCAAAGTTGCTTTTTTGAGGCTTACTTTTCAGTCTGCATTTTTGTCTGCCTTTCTTTAACTTGCTAGTCAAGCCATGACTAACAGGTGTGTGTGTGTGTGTGTGTGTGTGTGTGTGTGGTCATCACGGTGACCACAATGAGCCACTGGTTTTACCATTTCTTTTGATTGTTTACACATTATTTTATAGTTTGCTGTCGTTTTATTTTAGCTGTGATTATCATGAAGTTATGTTGCTTTAGGTGGAAGTTGTGTTGATTACCTTCAAAATTTCTCCAGAAACTTTCTTGTTTAATGTTTTGCCAAGACCTGCCTCACCAAAAACCTTTGGTGTGCCATGGCTTGGATTTATTATGTATGTGCAGATAAAGGAGATGGTGATGAGTCTGCGGCGCGGCATGACTCAACAGGTGAAGCGGGCACACCCGAAGCACCAGCTCATTCACGTCCTGTTAGCTGCAGCGGCACAGACCCACATCTAAAAGCTGCCATCAGGGTGTGTCCTGACAGTGCCACGAAAACCGCTTCACTTTAACAAAACACTGCCCACGGCACTACACTGCACACAAAACTACACTGCACACTAAATTACACTGCACACTAAACTACACTACACATAGAACTACACTGCACAGTAAATTTCACTGCAAACAGAACTACACTGCACACTAAACTACACTGCACACAAAACTACACTGCACACAAAACTACACTGCACACAAAACTACACTGCACACTAAACTACACTGCAAACAGAACTACACTGCACACAAAACTAGACTGCACACTACACTGCACACATAACTACACTGCACACAAAACTACACTGCACACAGAACTACACCGCACACTGAATTACACTGCAAACAGAACTACACTGCACACAAAACTACACTGCACACTATACTGCACACATAACTACACTGCAAACAAAACTACACTGCACACAGAACTAAACTGCACGCAGAACTACACTGAACACAAAACTACACCGCACATTAAACTACACTGCACACTAAATTACACTGCACACAAAACTACACTGCACACAAAACTACACTGCACACAAAACTACACTGCAAACAGAACTACACTGCATATAGAACTACACCGCACACTAAATTACACTGCACACAAAACTACACTACACATAGAACTACACTGCACACAGAACTACACTACACATAGAACTACACTGCACAGTAAATTTCACTGCAAACAGAACTACAATGCACACAGAACTACAATGTACACTAAACTTCACTGCCCACAGAACTACACAGCACACAGAACTACACTGCACACAAAACTACACAGCACACTAAACGACACCGCACACAGAACTACAGCGCACACAGAACTATACCGCACACTAAACTACATTGCACACAGAACTACACTGCACACAGAACTACACGGCACACTAAACTACACTGCACAGTAAATTACACTGCACACAAAACTACACTGCACACTAAATTACACTGCACACAAAATTACACTGCACACTAAATTACATTGCAAATAGAACTACACTGCACACAGAACTACAATGCACACAGAACTACACTGCACACAAAACTACACTGCACACTAAATTACCCTGCAAACAGAACTACACTGTACACAGAACTACACTGCACACAGAACTACAATGTACACAGAACTACACTGCACACTAAATTACACTGCGCACAAAACAACACTGCACACTAAATTACACTGCACACAAAACTAGACTGCACACTAAATTACACTGCAAACAGAACTACACTGCACACAGAATTACAATGCACACAGAACTACACTGCACACAGAACTACAATGTACACTAAACTGCACTGCCCACAGAACTACACTGACCACAGAACTACACTGCACACAAAACTACACTGCCCACAAAACAAAACTACACTGCACAAAAAACTACACTGCACACAGAACTACGCTGCACACAAAACTACACTGCACACAAAACTACACTGCACACAGAACTACACCACACAAAACTACACTGCACACAGAACTACACTGCAAACAGAACTACACCACACAGAACTACACTGCACGCAAAACTACACTGCACACAGAACTACACTGCACACAAAACTACACTGCACACAGAACTACACTGCACACAAAACTACACTGCACACAGAACTACACTGCACACAGACCTAAACTGCACACCAAACTACACTGCACACAACACTACACTGTGAACAAAACTACACTGCACACAGAACTACACTGCACACAGAACTACACTGAACACAGAACTACACTGCTCACAGAACTAAACTGCACACAGAACTACACCACACATTAAAATACACTGCACATTAAAATACACTGCACACAGAACTACACTACACACAGAACTGCACTACACACAGAACTGCACTACACACAGAACTACACTACACACAGAACTGCACCACACACAAAACTACACTGCACACCATGTTACACTGCACACAGACCTGCACTGCACACTAAATTTCACTGCACACAAAACTGCACTGCACACTAAATTATACTGCACACAAAACTACACTGCACACAGAACTACACTGCACACAAAACTACACTGCACACTAAATTACACCACACAGAACTACACCACACACAAAACTACACTGAACACTAAATTACACTGCACACAAAACTACATTGCACACAGAACTACACTGCACACTAAATTACACAGCAAACAGAACTACAATGCACACAGAACTACACTGCACACAGAACTACAATGTACACTAAACTGCACTGCCCACAGAACTACACTGCACACAAAACTACACCGCACACAGAACTATACCGCACACTAAACTACACCGCACACAGAACAACACTGCACACTAAACTACACTGCGCGCTAAATTACACTGCACACAAAACTACACTGCACACAAAACTACACTGCACACAAAACTACATTGCACACTAAATTACACTGCAAACAAAACTACACTGCACACTAAATTACACAGCAAACAGAACTACAATGCACATAGAACTACACTGCACACAAAACTACACTACACACTAAATTACACTGCAAACAGAACTACACTGCACACAGAACTACACTGCACACAGAACTACACTGCACACAGAACTACACCACACAGAACTACACTGCACACAAAACTACACCACACAGAACTACACTGCACACAAAACTACACCACACAGAACTACACTGCACACAAAACTACACTGCACACAAAACTACACTGCACACAAAACTACACTGCACACATAACTACACTGAAACAGACCTAAA
>JARVGQ010069114.1:0-10567 GCA_031762355.1 Hypsolebias martinsi | reverse complement strand
TGTATATATATACTGTATATATGTATATACACACACACGCACACATATTATTTCCACTAGGTCACTTGCCTTGGCAGTGCGCTCATCTCTTAAGGGGTGGAGATGGAGACGTCTGTGTTACATGCTAGCTTAGCATTACATTAGTGTTGGCAATTGCGTAACAGAAGCTCTATGTAACAGATCGCTAAGGCTGTAGCTTTTTAGCTAGTGCGTCTATGTTGCGCGCTGCTAGTTTAGCGCTTCTTACACTTCGGTAGGCGTAGAGCTCTGTTCTGTTGACAGGGCACCCTCTTTGGATAACGGTAAGGGAAGCACTGTATGTGTGTGAATGTATTTGTGTGTGTGTGTGGGCAGTAGGCGGTGAGAACATCTTCAATAACATCCTGTAAATTAACAAAAGAACATTCTGAGGCTTAAGATTCTTCCAAAACAAACAAGTTTTTAAGAATTTAAGTGAACACCAAATGTACAAATACTTACAAATTAGAATTTTTAAGTTCATCTATAGTGTGTTTATGTGTCTAAAACAAGTTTTCTTTTATTACAACAAATAATTTTCAGTCCCAACATTGTAAAAATATACTTTTGTGTTGATAAAGGTAATTACTGAAACAAAATGTTAACAATACAAAAATACTGTCACCTACTGGTGTGGTAGGGTCATTACATCATTTTTAACTGTTTTGTTTATTTATGTATTGTTTTTGTTGGATCAGGTCATTGTTGTACCAGACTGAATGAAAGTAATTTAGACAATTTTTAAAGGGAATTTCTGTTTTTGAAAGACGAAACATTTAAACAATTATTTTACATCCTGCTTCTTACCGGTGAGCGTAGCTCAGAGATGTCTCGCCACAACGACAGAGCTTTAGGAAATGATAAGAAGGCCTAATTAAGATGCTGTTAATACATTTGTTAACGAGCTCTTAATGCAACGCAACAAAGTGAGGGATCACGCGTCGTTGTGTGTTTGTGTTTGTGATGCAAACTGAAAAGGAAACACTCTTCTCTTTGGGAGTGATTCTCATAAACCACATCAGGCGTATCTGCTGGCTCTGATACGTTATCATTATGAGATATGTCCTGCCTGTGCCACACACACACACACACACACGTGCATGCGCTGTCATCTCCACTCCATTTGCATAAAGAGGGCTTTTAGCGATGCCCTTGTAGCCTCAATGACAGTATTCTGCATAATTCGATGAGTGAGCAGACGCACAGAGCAGCCTGCACACTCGTGTGTTTGGTGTTATTTGGAATTGAGAGGTTTCTCCGAAAATACGGAGTTCATTTTAAGAAACATGCAAATATTTGGTCACGGTAATAAGTCAGTCCTTCAGTTAGAGCGTAGACCATGTAACTAATACAAGTAGAGCACTTCTCGTCTTATGTCATGGTAAACAGAACAAACGACGCCCACCTCTCACTTCCGAGTGGTTCACGGTTCACGACTCTAAAAATAAGAAATCTTGTTCATAAAACAAAAAATATGTTTCTTATTAACAAGACACGGAACTCATTTTGTTATTTATTTATAACTTATTTATAGGTGATCAGTGAAAACGGGTGAGACTGATTCAGTTTTATCAGAGCTGAAGGATCGGGTGTTTTTTCTGCTTTAAAAGATGCTGAACTTCAAAAACATTCTGTGGTTCTTTGAAGCTACGAAGAAGTTTGTTGTTTACGCTGCTTTTTGTCTGATAAACTGTACCGGCACACGTTTTGTTTGAAGCGACGACGCGTTTCAAATACAAACAAGGGAAACCTCATTGTGTGAATACTGAGCGCTGTGTGGCTGCTGAAATTAGCTGAAGAAGCTGAAACTGAGTTGTTATAGCTAAAGGAAACAGAACACCAGCTAAAAGAAACACAACATTAGTTAGAAGATAAATGAAGGCCAAATGTATCAAAATACTAGTACAAAGTAGCAAAGCACTAGCTAAAGAACATTACACAAAAGAAGATACTAGCTAAAGGATGAAATAAACAAAATGATAGCTAAAACCTAATAGGAGCAAAACACTAGCTAACGATAAAATAAGCAAACTCTAGCTACCGGTAAATGCCCCCCAAAAATCAAAATGCAAGCTTAAAGAAGAAAAACGCTAGCTAAAAGCTAAATGTAGCAAAACACTAGCCGAAAGTAGCTAAATATTAGATAAAGCTAAAACAAGTAAAACAGTAGCTAAAGGTGCCTGAACATGAGCTAAAGCTAAAACAAGTAAAACAGTAGCTAAATGATAAAAGAAACTGAACACTAGACTGAAGTCAAAAGGAAAAAAACCACTAGCTAAAAAGATCAGTAGCAAGACACTAGCTAAAAGCTACAGGTGGAAAAAGACTAGCTAAAAATACCTAAACATGAGCTAAAGCTTCAACAAATAAAACAGTAGCTAAATGATAAAAGAAACTGAACACTAGACTGAAGCCAAAAGGAAAAAAACACTAGCTAAAAAGATATCAATAGCAAGACACTAGCTAAAAGCTACACGTGGAAAAAGACTAGCTAAAAATACCTAAACAAGAGCTAAAGCTACAACAAATAAAACAGTAGCTAAATTATAAAAGAAACTGAACACTAGACTGAAGCCAGAAGGAAAAAACACTAGCTAAAAAGATAACAGAAATTAGACACTAGCTAAAAGCTGCAGGTGGGAAAACACTAGCTAAAAATGCCTAAACATGAGCTAAAGCTAAAACAAGTAAAACACTATCTAAATGATGGAAGAACAAGAACACTAGATAGAAGCCAAAACGAGAAGATGCAAAAAACAAAAGCAAGACACTAGCTAAACGCTAAAAATAGCTAAACACAAGCTAAAGCTAAAAGAAGTAAAACAATTGGTAAATTATAAAATAAACAAAACACTAGATAGAAGCCAAAATGAGAGGGGGAAAAAAAGGCAAGACACTAGCTAAAAGTTAAAAAGCAAAACACTAGCTAAAAAAATTATACTAATAAAACAGTAGCTAAAATTTGCTAAACTTGAGATTAATTTCTGTTTATTTTAGGTTCTGATTTTTATTTTTTCTAACGGGCCTGTTAGACTATTTTCTGGGAAAGGTTCAGTTGTTTAGTTTCACTCTTGGTAGAAACGACGTCTTGCAGCTAAATAAGACAAAACGTACCTCTCCCACTGCACCACCCTGTCCAACCCAGTGTTCCCAGCTTGAATTACTTCAAGTTTTCAGCCCTAACTAACGTGTCACTGAACCGTGTGAGGCGGGGAGTTTAGGTGTGATTTTTACATCAGTGTCTATTTTCACCCAGAGAAGTTTGGTAAAAGCAGAGACAAAACAATACTGAGCGGTTGCCAGATAATAATTTACCAGCTGCTCGAACCATAACGAGATGAAAACCTTTGATACTTGCGACTGTTTAACAAAAACCAGAAACTCCTTCATACAACCAGCTTCAGACACGTTTAAAAGTCGAAGCTGCTCCCAGATGGATTTGCAGCCCGCAGCGTCATCCGTCGACTCGCACGACGTTTGTCTGAAGTTGAATATCTAAAACTGACTTCTTCGGCTGTTGTATTGTAATCAGCTGAAAAGCAGCAGCACTTTTCATCTCCTGCTTAACGTCTTCTGCCAGAGTCCTCCCGTCCAGTGCCAGCATGAATAGATATCCGCTGATAACACCTAATGTGTCCTGGCAACCACAAGATGTCCCTGAAGTTTTCATTTGTCGAATCATTTGTTACGATTGTGTAATGTAACAAAAAAAAAAGTGAATAATTTTGCTTTGATCTTAGCAAATTGAGATTTCTCTGCACATGCTGTAATAGAATTCAGTGTTCAATATTTGATGAGAAAGCACTTTTGGGCCAACACATTTGTTAGGATATAAAAGCATTAAAAGAAAAATAGAATAACGCCCCTCTCACTGCAATTTAGTTTAACATTTTTGTTGCTGCTGCACCAACAAGGATCCATTTTTTTAGACAGATTCATTCAACATAAAAGTAAACATACAAAGCATGTTGCTCATAAAAATAAAGCACAGCACTCCTGTAGAATGTCTATTATCTGATAAAACATGTGCCGCAAAGTCTGGATTAATCCAAACCATGTTAGCCGTCATGGCTAACTGGCTTGCTAATGCTAACTCATCTTACCAAAACAATGTTGACGTGTTTGTTTGTGATCCCAGACATAAATTTTAAGTTTTCTGAAAATAAACTTACTAAATATGTTTAATAATTGCTATATTTTAAAACGCTTTAGCCAAGAATTTTAGATTATAGCATAAGTGTTGACAGCTGATATAGCATCTAGAACGTGTGTCAAACTCAAGGCCCGCAGGCCAGATGTGGCTCGCCACATCATTATATGTGGACTGCGAGAGCGTCACAGGTCTGTTGTACAATATATAAGTCAAAGGGGTGCACTCACAAATTTTGTTTCCCATAATGCATGCTGATAATGTTACCTGCGAAGTCAAAGCATCCCACCACTAATTTGCAGTTTTTCCACATCAATATCGTTTTCCAAACAAGTGGAATTAAGAAATACAAACACTGATTCCCAAAATGTCCAGGAAGAAAAAAAAAAAGATGCAGATGGAAGTCTGTATCAAGAAAGATGGGAAGGTGAATACTGTAAATGTTTGTGCTTCAAGGAGAGAAACTGGTATGTCTTTTGTGTTATTGGGCAGTGGCGGTCGTCAGAGTACAATCTGTGTCGGCATTTTGACTCCAAACACAAAGCAAAGTATGTCAAAGTGAGCCTTCAACCCTTACGCTGTTATTTTGAGTTTATTATTATTAAATGTCTTATATTATGTTAAATTTGCAGCAATGTATTTGGGATTGCAGGTTTATGTGTTTATGCAGGCAAATGTTTTCTATAATAATACCATCTGTCGTTAGTTGGATGTATGACCCTTGCCAGACTGTGTGTAGCCATTTGTTTTTTGTACAAGGCTACACCTGTCACATGATCTTAGCAGCTCACAGTTGTTGGATGGATCATTATTCTGCCCCTCTTAACTATGACAAACAGTTTTGAACAAAGTTAATGTCATAACTGGTTATTTTTCCTTATTCACTTGGAAAATTTGATCATTGATATATGGAGGGATGTGGGTTTCATAACCTGGCAAATTAAAAGGTTTTGTTGTAACAGTAGACATATGTTTTGACATCTATGCAAATATTTGTAATTTGAATAAGTAAAACATTCAGAGTTATTTAACATTAAAGGTTAGTTATGTTGGGCAGCACGGTGGCGCAACTCGTAGAGCTGCTGCCTCTCCGCAAGAAGGTTGCTGGTTCAAATCCCGGTCTGGGGGCCTTTCTGGGTGGAGTTTGCATGTTATCTCCCTGCATGCATGGGTTTCCTCCAGACACTCCAGTTTCCACCCACAGACCAAAAACATGCATGTTAAACTGATTGGTAACTCTAAATTGTCTCTAGGTGTGAGTGAGAGAGTGAATGGTTGTTTGTCCCTATGTGTCCCTGTGATGGACTTGCAACCTGTCCAGGGTGTACCCCGCCCCTCGCACAGTGATTGCTGGTCATGGGCACCGGCGACCCCCGTGACCCAAAAATGAAAGAAGCGGGTAAAAGATAATGGATGGATGGATGGGTAGTTATGTTTATTTTTACATTACACTTACCGGTAGTTAAATTTTGCTACATTTAGTGTCTTAAGTTACATCTGGCCCTTTGAGGGCAACTGTTATGCTGATGTGGCCCTCGGTGGAAATTAGTTTGACACCCCTATTTCAGCTGGATCCAGCTTCTCCATAGTTTTTTGCACTGAAGATACCAGGCCGAACTAGTCTGTCCTTCTACAGTAGTGCATCATAAACAATGGACACTTCCAAGACTCATTTAAAAACATTTATTTCCTGGCATTTAAACCAGACTGAGACATATAATTTAGTTTCAGTTTTAGCTATACTACATTTACTGTATTTTATTGTCGTGCTCTTTCTATTCATATTAAGTTATTGATTCTTTGGATGTCTCATTAAGTCGACCACATGAACTCATTGAGCTTCTCTGTAAATGTAAAGCTCTTCTTTCATCCCGTCAGACATTACAACAGGCAACAATATGAGATTGGGATAGTTTAAATCACACATTGGGATTAAAAGCGCAACAAGGAAGAGAAAACCCATTGACAAAAACAAGAGTGTCCGAGAACAGACAGACAGGGGCGATCACCAGGCTGGATGGAGACGGTGGGGTTTGTCGGGATGGGTTTTAAAGGGAAGCCCCGTGTCTGAACATAAAAGGATTTACCCCCGTCCAGTTTAATAAAGCAGCCTGTGTAATTACAGCACAGTTTACTAGCTGGAAGGAAATTCAATCCTTTCGAAACAGCAAAAAGGGCGAGAAAGGATGTAGATAAGGAGGTGAAGAGAGAAGGGAATTCAAAAGGAAAAGGACAGTGAATACGGTAGTTTTTCCGCAATTTCCATTATCTTTGTTCAGCAAATTAAACTCCTAGGCTCAGAAGCTGCACTGTACAAAGTGTTTCTCCTTGTTTGCAAAAATAATCTGCAGTAGGTTTAAAAAAAAAAAAAAAAAAAAAAAACCTGAGACTCCAGGATAACCCCTGAAAAATGAGCAGTAGCCGGTGACAGTTTGCCTTTGCCGCAGCCAGGTGTCATTTAAAGACCTCCTTGGGTGTTTTTTTTTTTTTCCTTTTATTGTTGAGTCGCAGTTTGGCATCGCTAATCATAGAGCGATGGAGAATCAGGTCCCTCTTGTAAATGAGTCCCCGTGGCTCAACGAGGCTAGCCTGTATAAATAAAGGTTGAATGAATGAATGAATGAATCGCTGCTTCATTGAAATCAAGAAACAATTAGGAGTCACATTTTTGTGAACTGTGTGCCATTTCGGTTGATTGCAGATAAAGAAGCAACGGGAACGAGGACGCACCATTCGTGTGTTGCGGTACGAGGGCGCGAACGAGTCCAGGGCATCTTCAAATCAGTTTAATTAAAGAGTATTGATGCATGAGATTAGATTGGAAGCCTATGGTGTAAAGGATATGATTACACAGAGAGGAAAAAAGAGAACAGACAGCGTTAAACAGAGTGAGAGTGATGGCGAGAGACTTGGGAGAGAGCAGAGGCTCTGATGGTCGCCTGTGGCGAAGCTCGTCACGTCTGTCCCGTGATGCTCCTTAGACTGCCACAGCACTCGGGGTGTTTCCCATCTTGATGTGTTGTTTTCTGGCAGCGTGTAGATCTGTGAGTGAAAAATCTCTGAGCAATCTGAGAAGATAATTAGGAGTCTCAAGAAATCTGGTGGCAGAAGTCAGCGAGACTGCTGCAGGATACAAACATGTGAGTGCAAAGTGTCTTTGTTAGTGTTGCCTCAACGTTTGATTGAGATTAGATTTAACAAGCAGCATGGTGGATTAGTGGTTAGCAGTGTTGCCTCACTGCAAGATGGTCGTGTGTTCAGTCCCCGGTTGGACCTGGGGGTCTTTCTGTGTGGAGTTTACATGTTCTCTTCGTGTTTGTGTGGGGTTTCTCCGGGTACTCCCAATTTCTTACTACAGTCCAAAAACATGTATGTAAGGTAGCCTTCATGCTCAGGCCTCCCTTGGTGAAAGAGATCTGTGACTTCAATGGGATTTGCCTGATTAAATAAAGGTAAATAAATAAAACTTTTATTTTATTTTATTTATTTATTTATTTATTTTACCGGAAAGGGGTTGGATGCCCCCTCCAGAATCTTTGCCTCATATGGAGGAATTTAAGTCTCATCTTATTCACAAGTGATGTTGGGACGGAGGATGAGATGGATTGACATAATGGGGCCCTCATCCTCAGTAATGAGGGCGTTGCTATGGTCAGTTGTGGTGAATAAAGAGTTGAGCTGAAAGGCAAAGGTCTGGATTTACTGGTCTGTCTACATTCCAACCCTCGCCTGTGGTCACAAGCTTTGGATCATGACTGAAAAATCAAGATCCCGGATACAAACAGCCAAAATCAACTTCCTTCGTAAGGTGGCCAGACTCAGCCTTAGAGATAGGGTGAGCAGCTCCATCATCCAGGGGGGCTTTGGAGTGGAGGCACTGCTCCTTCGTATCAATAGGAGCCATTTGAGGTGGTTTGAATATCTTATTAGGACACCTCGCTTTAGAGGTTTTCCAGGTACATCTCATTGGGAACTCATTGGGATGAGGACCTAGATCTTCTTGGAGGGAATATATATCCACTCTGGCCTGGGAATGTCATGAGGTCCCACGGGGGGAGCTGGAAAGTGTCGTTGGCAAGAAGGAGGTCTGGGTCTCTCTCTCCAGGGGCCTCATGTACAAAGATGTGTATGGATTTCCTTCTGAAACATGGCGTACGCTTAAATCGAGAAAACAGCGTATGCACAGATAAATCCAGATGTATGAAACCAACGCACGAATCCAAGCACTCTTCCTTTGTACATCCCAGTCAACGTGGAATTGAGTGCACATGAGGAAATACCGGACTCCTCCTTTGACACGCCTCCATTTAAATGTGCAAATAGCTTTAAATATGACTGACGCCTGAGGAATCTTCTCTGCGCTGTCGAAAAGCTTGTCTACACACGGGAAAGATAGGAACTTGAGGGAATATGAGTTGGAGACGCTTCTAAATGTGGTAGAGTGACATAAAAACATTCTGTTTGGCATGCTGTTCTCTGGTATTAGCACCAAGCACAAGAGGAGTGAGTGAGACAATGTGAGTGAAACTGTAAATGCTGTGAGATCAGAGCAGCGCACACCTGCAGAAATTAGGAAAAAATGGTGGATGTGAAGTGAAGGACAACTACCCATCAACACTTACTTGGACGACTGTTATCGTAAATGAAAGCAGCAGTGCACCGGAGACAGTCCGAGTTATTTCACACTTGATGCAAGTGTTTATTGACATAACTACTCAACACACAGACAATCGGGCTTGGTTGAACACTCTGAAACTGTAGTTTCACCAGCAAAAACAGGAAGTCACTCACTTGAACCACTGACTAGTAATGATACGAAGATGACAGGATGATAAGATAAGAACTTTATTGATCCTGCAGGAAGTTGTTGTATACAGTATGTGGGGGCACACAGGCTCTATATGCATCAGGGGAATAATATTAGAACGATTAAATGAATTTACACACCAAGAAGCCACCCATCCCACACCTTGCCAGCTTGTCTGTTCCCAACCACGCTGCTCATTAGAATGAATGAATTGTGAGTTGAGCCAGGCCACCTCATCACAATGTTAGTTGCTTTTGCCCATCTCTTATAATTTGTACATTGACTGAATGAAAACGCTTCCTTTTAACATAAACATATTCTGTGATGGTGCTTTTATAGCAATGTGTGTGCAGTCGATATTTCCAATTATATTTGGAAAACCGGCTGTAGCTGCAAATTACACTTTAATGCTGGCCTGTTCAGCTGCTTTGTAGGGAATTTGGTATACCTGGTTGATATATATATCAACCAGGTATACCAAATTCCCTGTGGGATAGAATTATCCCTGTATGGATAATTCCATCCCACACAGCTTGGATAATTCCATCCCACACAGCTCGCATGGCTCGGCTCAGGGTCGACTCGCACAGTCCCTACTGGTTTGTCAGCTCCCTCTGGAATGACCCTTTTGCTAAGAACTCCAGTGTGGCCAGCAGGTGCATGTGCACGGACAGCGCATGGCTCCTCGCTGTGTCACTCTCCAAGACTGGCCGCAGCTCCAAACACAGGTCCAAAAGGATTACCCTTGGAAGCCTAAAATTGCTGATGAGCCGTCATCATCGTGTGCCATAAAATCCTCTCTGTTTCTAAATACACGGTGTTCTCTTTGCGTATTGCGCCATTTGCTATATATTCTAATAAGGCTAAAGATGTTGTTGGAAGTATTTTCTGCATAACTTTGCACATGCTTTTAGTGAGTGAATCTCATCTAATTTCATACATGAGGATGTATTAATTGTTCATCATGTGTGTCAGGTGTGTACAATAATATTTTTCACATCATTAACAGTTTCCCAGTCACCATTTGACCAATATTCATAGAAACGTGTACGCCAGCCATGAAGTTGGCGTGGGACTGTGCACATTTCCACGGCCATTTCATTCTTGATGCATCTGAAGTTTGGCATGAAAAAGGGCGTACACCACGTTTTTGTGTGGACACACCCTTTGTACATGAGGCCCCCTGTTGGCTCAACCCAACCCCAGAAAAGAGGTAGAAGATGGAGATGGACAGATAACAAGGTTTCCAGCATTTTTTTTTATTCCATTTTTGATGGCCTCCCTTCTCACCTTACAGCCATCCTCTTCACACCATTATTATGATTTTTTTTAATAGGATAGAAAGAAAGAAAAGACAGAAAGAAAGACCACAAAACATTAAAAAAAATATATACACACGAACAGAGCACAAGGCAAACCACCTGACCACTGTCTGTAAACTTGCAAAGAACATGACAAAACACAGCAACAAAATACATTATGCCAAAGAACTTAGAACATTCATGGCTTTGCGGCAACTTACTATAAATATATATACTGTATATCCATATTTACCCATATACCTGCACAAACATGTATACACAACTAAATAT
>JARVGQ010069108.1:0-10571 GCA_031762355.1 Hypsolebias martinsi | reverse complement strand
ACTGCCGTTTCGGCCGATGACGTCACTGGGGAGGCGGGCCGGATACGCGAAACGCCGGTTACCGGGAACGCCGGAAATCGGGGGTCACCTGTATGGCTACGCATTATACAGTAGCTGTTATTATTGGGGTATTATTAATGAGCAGTGGTTGCATGTGGGTTTTGAACCAACTGTCAAGGGATGCGAAGGTGCTTTGCACATGGCGGAGGGTTAAAATGTGCACTGCTTTTGTGCCGGCTACAACAGCGAGTGGCATTTGAACATGCACTTGCTCCACTGTGTATTCGTAATTAACATTGCATAATCTTCCTGCTTACAAAGCAACTTTTGTAATTAGAGTTATGATTGCAGCAGGATAATGACAGCGATTCTACAGCTGATAATGACTGGTGTGCTTTTGGCGGTTGCTGCTTTGCTTTGTATGTGTGGCAGACTCCTGACATATGGGACACAAAAGGACACACTAGCCAGGCGGTCAGCCTTTGTTCCCACTCAGGCAGACCCAATCACTGCAGACAAATTGCGCTGTAAGCCTTCCAAATGAAGCCAACCCAGGGAAAGTGGCCCAGACACACGTGAATGGGGCCGTAATGTAAAAGTCTCTGCTTTGTGCAAGCTCAAGGACAGCTTATGTGAGCTCCATGCTGCTCTCAGATTTAATGTTTCTTTGAAAAGCATTGTTTAGTGTTGATTCTGATACTCGTGCTGCTCTTGTTACAAATAACTGTATTTGTCTTATAAATGAAATGTAGATATTTCTCACTTTTGGTCATTCTGTTTACATTATAGATGGGGAAAAAATTGGCCTACATTTTATAGACATCAATTGTATTGACTGAAGAAGAGCGTCTACTAAACTTTGAATAAATACTGTGTGTGATGCATTGATGTTCAACGTGATTTATACTTAAAAGCATCAAAGAACCACCCATCTGTTTCAAAAAATTATGAAATTGTCCTTTAATGAGATTGCAAGGTATTTATTCTCATAAATTAGGAGGATGGCATCTTGATAGGAGGTATTTACGCCTGTGGCTTCCATGGCTGTGCAGTCAGTGGGGACAGGTCAAACATGCAGGCTGCAATCTAATCCATCACAGCCACAGCAAAAGAAGGTGCAGGCTGTGTGCTTGGCTTCTGCCTCTAGAAATAATCAGCTTTTAATTTATCACTGATCACATTCATGATAAGACAGATGGCTGCGGGGGAAACCTGTGTGACCAGGCTCAGTTTCCCATCAACATCCAAGTGCTTTGAGCTTTATCAACGTATTACTCTTTTCTTTTTTTCCTGCACGGGGTAGAAAAACCCCTCAGTCCCTTAAAAATATTGAAATTGTCCATATTTTGCACACCATACAATTGTGGGCAAAGGTTTCCTCTATTAAAAACAATATTGCTAACTGGTTGTTAGCAGTGCACACAAAGTAGAGCACTAAAGCATGTGTCTTCCCCATGGAAAATGAGGCACATACAGTACTATTAAGTAAGGAAAGTGCAGGAAATCCTGATGAATAAATACTTCTTTTTTTCACATCCCTCAGTGTTGCCTCAGACTGGATTGTAGTCCTCTTTGGAGTGTGGATGATCAGATGTGAGACTTAAAGGCACACGGGGAAGTGAATTACACATACGTGAAATGATGGTTCAGCCTCATATCAGCCGCCCTCTCTTCACATAACCTTCCAGATAGCGGGCAGGTTAATCCTTTTATTGTAAGTGAAGTGAGACTGCATAATGTGAATGTAAGATGTTTAATCCAGTGTTGGCATTTTTATGAGGAAGAAGTCACCTATGCTGACATAAAAGAGATGCATAAATGCTATCCATCAAAATATGTCACTGACAAAACACTACAGAGAGGTCGAGCCTAATTAGATTTGCAGGTATGTCTATACATCAAGACAACACCCGCTTCTAACTCTATAGATGTCCAGTGTGTAGCTTAATGAATAGATACAGACAGGTTGCATAGGTTGTTTATTTCAGTGAACTTAAAATCTGGTCTCACTAAACCAAAATGAATGATAAAAAAATTAACCTGATGAGTAAACCACAGGTATTGTGAAGTCAGTTTTTAACCTCAAAGGTCTCCAGTTTCTTCAGAATATTGTCACGTATCATCAATAATTTATTGGAAAAATAAGCATTTTAAGAAATGTAAAGGAAAAAAAATAAATGGAGGGAAAATTATACTATCCTCGAAAACCTAATTTGGGTTGAGTTTCAGTATGCTGACATGTCACAGTGAGAAACAGCAGCAGTTGAATGGCATTACCTCAATTTACTGTTTGAAAATCAATTTGTAGACAGTGAGTGTTGTGCTGATGGTTCTTGTCTTTTGTGGGAGTTGGTCACCGAGCCAGCAGCAATGCTTCTTGTCACTGCCTGATTAATTGGCTTGAATCCATTCAGCAGTCATTGAGTCCGATAAAGAGAGACAATAAAGGCCTTTCATTCTGAATTAGTCGTGAATGCAGAGAAAGCCACAGAAACAAGTCTTGTAAAACATCTCTTTTCTTCTGATATGAGAGGGCTGAATAATGAGGATGGAGAAATGACCATTGCTTGGACTGAGATACAGTATTTCATAATCAATCTCAGACAATGCTTGTGGTTTATAAATGGGAGGAACAGGGTCAACCTTCTTTTATCTTTCATTTGTCCATTCATTAATCAAATGGCATGCTGTGATGCTTTGAATTACGGGTTCAGCTCAGAGCTTGCGTCAGGGTTGATAAGGCCATCTCCCTGACATGTATTCCACATTTCTGAGCCAAAGACTCTAGACGCCCACTTGTCTGACCCTGATCCCAAGTGGTAATTGGGTATTTATCAGATTGCCTGCAAATAAACGATGCAGTGTTTATCTGACACAGTTCTCAAGAAATGTGCGTTACTACATCTGCCACTTCTCTAGGAACCTGTGGAGTGAATGCACATGGATCTTCCATTATAACAGAGATTTTTGTTATCAGACGTTTAGCTGCGAATACACTTGTCGTGATGACTGCATGTAAATTGCACAAACACAGCATGTAAGTACGTGGCTCTGCTGCGACACTGGAGGAATGAGTTGATGATAACACGAATGCAGCGGTGCGCTCCCCATGCTGGAGATCTGATATTACCTTTTCAGTAGCTCTTCTAATTCTGTAACCAGGAAATGCACATAAAAAAGGCTGCAAAGTGTCCATTGAGAGTTGAAGATAATACTGCGGGGAAAAAAAACAAATTGGTGCCATCATGCTTTCCTTCTCCTCCAAATGTATTGCAGACAGGAGATGAAAGAAACAAGAAAAAAATGATAGCACTATAATACGGAGCTTGTAAAAAGCAGCACTAATTAAAATATAAGAACATTTCAAATCTTAATATTTACTATTTCTATGAGAATTACGAAAAATGTATGTCTCCGGTATGATAATATTTGTGTGTATCAAGGGTTTTGCAGGCGAAAAAAGGAAACATGTTTTTTTTTTTTCATTTACATTAATGCATATTGCGGAGAGGCAGAGATAAATTTTCATTTCACCTTAAGATGCAATACTTGTGTAGACCCAAACATATCTGCAATTTCCTGGAACTTTTGGTGAAGCAATCGGTGCATACTTTAGCTGAAGCATATCCAATTCAATGAGTATGTCATGCCTGAGGAAAGGGCAGCAAAGAGAAAATCACAGTGCACAGCAGTGCATGGGGGTTGTTGGGGACGGTCTAAAGAGAGAGAATGGGAAACAGAAAAGACCAGGAGCAGGGGCTGCCGAGCCTGCTGGATGTAATCAAACAAGGGTGAACAGGTTGTTCCACAGATGGCTGATCCGGAGAATCCCCCAATTTATTTCCCTGCTGCAGACGGTCTCTGTCACTATGTGCAGGTGATGACGGTGCGGTGCCATTGTCTCACATATTAAACTCTGCTGCGTTTGTCTCCTTTGTCTGAAGTTATTTTGACAGAGGCTTTTAATGTGTGTGTGTGTGTATGTGTGTGTGTGTGGAGGGGTGGGGTATTGTGTCAACTCTAACTTGCAAAAGGAACAGGACAAACATCAACACACCAGATGGAAGACATTTCAATTCAAACTTGTATTACTCTTCGTGTGACAATAAAGCTGAGTTAAACAGTTTCCATATTCAGACCATGTGTATTTTTCAAATTAAGAGTTTTGTTAATCTTGAAAGTCCAACACATTAAAGCAATCTATCTGAAAAAAGCAACATTTAACTATTTCATTTTTATTCCCTTTGCCAGTTTGACATCAAGTGATGCCTGGACAGTGAGCATCGTAATGCATGGCACTTGGTCAGGGGCCACCCCCCTCATAATGATGGCTCTGCTGGGGCTGGCTCAGGGTGAAGAGGTCCCTTTGGTCCCAGGTAAGATAGTTCACATTTCCCAGCAGTGGCATGTCCTTCCATTAGTTATGACTTTGTTGTGTGCTCCATCTTCATGATCCTTCTGTGCCCATCAAAGTGTGTGATTGTCTGACTTTTGTATGCTTGACACCATCGTTCTAACTTAGGATTCTTTAACATTTAACTCCGAGTTTTCAGGTCGGTCAGGCTCTTCGATAAAACTACAAAGTGTATACTGTACTGGTACACATTTTGGCTGTCTAAAACTTAAAGATCTTATATTTGTTGGCAAAATACATTTGAGACAATCTTCATATCTTAATAAAGACAGACTTTAGTTGATAAGTGAATATTTTATATACCCACTACGTATATAAAAATGCCATGCAAGATTCACTGGACCACATTGTGCATGTCATGCCAAGACAAGCTCTTAACTGTTTCGACAAAAAGAAAAACAAGAACTATAGTAAATCAAATACAGATGTAACGGTTTTATGTATTTGTTTATGTGCAAAAGGTTGTGAGCCCTCTGTGGGTGGAACAACACTCATGCCAGTTTTATCAGTGCATGTTTCAACCTGGTTTACAACTTCAGCCACCTCCTGTCCCCATGCTACACAGATAATATTCAGCCTGATGTCATGAGAAACATAAAGAATTCACATTAAAAAAAAGAAAGTAACAGTATCTGTGCAGAGGAAAAGAAAATCTTTATTTTCTCGGCCATCTAGCGAGACTTGTAAAGTGATGTACTTCAGGAGGATGCTGGGTTTTGGTGTCCAACATGTTTTGTGTGTTTTGCTGAAGTGAAACAACATGGCAAGTGACAGCCCAGGTAAAGAATGTCTGACTGACCCATAACACCCGCTCCATTATACTTCCTCTGAATCATTAGTGCGTTATCTTAAAGGGACGCTCAGCTATTTTGCTTGACAATATTGCTTTGTAGTTTTTTTTTTAATAATTATTAAGCCCACTAATATGTGGAGATATTATGGTATAGTTTGTCCATCTATGGGTGCGTTTCTATGCCTGTAAACTTTCTCATCCCACCTATAACTTCTGATCCACTCCAGATAATTTAACGTAATTTCATACACAAATGCATGGTTACTAATTGAGTGTCACACAGTATTTTCATCACTCCAGCTCCAAGGTCAACATCATAAATCAAGGTCAAATTTTAAACAAAATATTTGCTTGTGCAGGCTATAACTTGGATCTGCTCAAATTGATTTGATGAAACTTGGTGCCGGGTACATGTTTGTTCCACTACTGGGCAGTGGGTCGTGTAATCTTTTCATCTCCCCAGTTCTAAGGTCACAAATCAAAGGTTATACAAGACCGTTGCTTGCCAAGACCAATGCTATAGATTACTATATCACTGTGCATTAGTAGTTTGTCAAAGGATGTATGATGTGTCATATATGATACTCTTGTTTTTCTACAAATGAGGACTATACCATGTCTTATATTTGATGCATCATTTATTTCACGAGCACTTTTCCAAATCCTGTGACAATCCAATAGGTTTTTGACTATATTCAGTAGAAGAAAACAAAAAAAAAGAACATTTTGGATTACATAGTTTCAAATGAAGCTCCCAAATGCCTTATCTGCTAAACATCTAAATAATATTCAGATTATTTGAGATAATAATAAAAATAAAAAAAAGTTCAACACTTTTTGGGTCTATTCTTTTTTTTCCTTATCTTCTATTTTTGGTACATTTATCAGAGTAGCTCCCTATTTTGTTGTTTAAATACGCACAGTCATTTTCATCTTTTAGTCTCTTGCTCATTGTTTTTTTTTTTAAGGTTTTTAACTTTCCTTTTTGTCTTTTTTCTTGAAATGTGTCAGAAATATCTGTAGCACCTAGATGAAAATGGAACAACCTACACTGTGTATTTTTATTGTAACCACCTTTGACAGTCACCATAGTTACACCATGTTGCCATCAGTTCGACACCACCCAGATCTCATCAGACAGGGCGACAGGTCCCTGCAGCCCTGCTTAGTGCTGCTGCTTTCTTATTCTGGCTTGTCTGCTTCTTTCTATTACCTTTCACCTTTCATTTATTTTTTTTAACCTATATTTATGCCACCACCTTCCTTTTCTCTGTATTTTCTCTTGCCAGCACTATCAAAAAGCAATTTACTTGTCAAGCATAGTGTGGTATGTGGCCTCTGTAGTCTGCTTCAACATTATGTGTTGTCATATGTATGAGTTTTTTGTATATGGATCACTACTTTCTATGACTTTAGACCATCACCTGACTGGCAACAATTAACTTGTATTCAAAGTGAATCACATCATGTTGAATACATCCATATTCATATATTGTCGGTATTTAAAGTGAGTTTTTCTCCTAACGCTACCACTTACAGTTAAATATAGTGATACCTTATTATAGATGTGATTTTTAAGCTCCCGAAATAGTCTCAGTAAGTGTTTTGGTTTGGATTTCCCTATTTAAGGTTCTTGCCTCAAGCAGGATGTTCAGCTTCAATACAATCTGCCCTAAGCATAGAGGCTTGTCAGATCTAAGCCATGCACTGTATTTTCAGTATGTGTCATAGAGAAGGGAGGTTTTATAAACAGTTGGATGCAGATGTGCAGAACATCACGTGGAGTGTCTTTTGATGAGAGACCGTCATCACGGCTTCAGCTAGATTTATATTTCTTTGCAAAACTCATGACTGACCTTTAAGATAAATGTCAACAACATTTCCCTGTTTTCATTTGTAAAATGTGACTTCTTCCCTTAGATTTTCATTTTTATTTTTAGTACACCCCCTCTCAGTTTTGTATAAGTATAAGAATCCCATGTGCTGGGTCACCCCTCTTGAAGGACTTAGTACTGCCTTCTTTTCGATCGATGTCAGAGCAGGAAGAATGGTTTCTGTGCGTGTAGCTAATGATGGTGTGGTTAGCATGATGAGTTTTCTATTGATGTGTTTTAGTTAATATAAAGGGGTAGTTTTGATTGCTTACCTTTAGTTAACCAGGCAAATCTCACTGAGATCACAGATCTATTTTGAAAGGCAGACCTGACGGCAACCTAACATACATGTTTTTAAACTGTGAAAGGAAACTGCAGTACCTATAGAAACACAGACACAAGGAGAACATGCAAATTCCACACGGGGAGACAGGTCTAGACCGGGGATTGGACGCAGGATCTTTTTGCTGTGAAGCTAAAGTGCTAACCACTAAACAACTGTGCTGCCCAGGATTTTGTGTTCTGTGGAAAAGAAATGAACGATAAATATTTGACCTGTTGAGTAAGTGAGCCCCAGTTTAGAGAAATCTGTCAACAATTTGAACAAAAAAATCACATTAACTGGCTCAACTTTTCTTTTTTCTTTTGGATTAACAGCAAAAGCGACAAATCTTTCCATTTTGTTTGCCGTCTTTTCGGTGTATGGTCATAAGGAGCTACTGGGTGAGAGGTGTAGTACACTTTGAACAGATTGCCTGTCTTTCACACTGGTCACTTTTCCATCATCTTACTGTAGTGCAATTACTGTTTAGAAATGTTGCATTGTTATAAATTAACTGTGTTTAAATGAAAATGTTTGCTTTCTTGTCAATGTTTTGAGTTAGAATATTTTTTGACATAGCACCTGAAGCTTTTGCAGGTCTTGTAAACTACTTGAAATTATGTTTTCATTTCACGTTGGCTTTTTAGAAGAAAAAAAATACTCTGACAATAACTATATTTTTGTAGTCCTTGTATATCTCATGTCAGTGAAGTTTTTTTTTTTTCCAATCAAACAACTGATTATTGTTTATTGGTGATGCTGCACCTTAGTTCAGTTGTTTAAACAACCAAATTCCATAACACAAGAAGTTGCATCTGCCATCCTGACAGACAAATTCAGTTTAAAGCAACAGAAAACTCTCACCCACATCAGAACATCCAATTTCACTTCACGATTTTTCATTTGAACGTCACCTTATTGATAAAAAGTTTACTGTAGCTGTCTCTCTGCAGCTCTTTTTTTGTTGCGAAAGTCAATTTGAGCAATTCTGCCACGTACTGTAACTTATATACACGTCAAGTCAGGTCTTGTGTTTTGCATTCAGTCCCTCTTCTTTCCTTTACATTAAGTATTCAGCTGGCATACCACCCCGAGGGTGATTAAATATGTGGTTAATACAGCACCATGAGAGTATTGAATTACACAGGAGCCACGCTGACCTTTTTAAATTACAGAACCAATTGTGCAAGACGGCAAAGGAAGTTTATAACAGGTACTGCCAAGATGGAGCCCGGAGGAGAATGGATCTGCTGCCGCTGTCCTGCTGACGCGTTCCTTATTAGTGTTCTGCACTATAAGCACCCTATTTGACACTCGGGCCTTCCTTTCATTCGCTCACTCTGGGTCTCATTTAACTGCAGTTTTTTTCTCCATTTTATTTTGGATACAAACAGCCGTTAAGGCATTCTTATAAATGAGCTGACCCCACCACTCACCCCCACCCCCCAAACACACATACACATACACACAGCAATTAGACCTTGCATTTCACTGTGGATTAGACACGTATCAGTCCAGACACACAGCGGAGCCTCACTCGATAAATCTTGATCAGTGGCCATTTTCTCAAATGCATCTAGTAAGCATATTGGGTCCACTGATATCTGAAGGTCGCCTCTGTTCTCTGATTTAATTTGAAGCTAAAGAAAAAAAAAATGAAGCCATCAACTTTTGCATCAAGTGCACGAGTCCTTGGAGTCATTGCTATTTTTCAGGGATAGATGTTGTCATCTTCAATCTCAATTGGGAGAACTCAAACTCTGACCGGCCGCAATACAGCAATCTTTGCTTTGGCAAAGGCCAGGAAAAGCTTTTTGCCAATGAAAAACTTGAAATAAGATACCAGCACATTAAATAGTCCGTTTCTCTCCTGCCAACTTTCAGGAGAGATTCCTGATTGCTTTTTACAGCACTTTGCTGAATGCTCAGTAATTGTATTTAGGTGAAAAATCCTCATTTCACCACTTTCGCTCAGTTTTTTTTCCGTTTTCCTCTAGGGAATAAGCAGTGTTATTGAAGAAGGGAGAAGATTGAAGATTTGGCATTTTATATATTGAAATTCTTGTGACAGAATGTTTATTTTCTCCAGAATAATAAAATCTATGACACCACTTATTCCATTAAGGTGTATTGGAAAGCTTTATCCGAGAAAACAGCTCTAACACACTTTTCTCCGAACACTGCATGGATTTCTCCAAGCAAACCAATCTCAGTGTTGTCTGTTCAAATTGGAGTTTTGTAATTGATGTACTTCTTATTGCCTTGATTGCTATCTAGTTCACATTATTTTTGTTTATTTGCTTCAATACTTCAAGAACCAAAATGAGCTAATGTGGTCACAGCATTTGGAATCATCATGCAATATCATAAACTTGCAACGTTAGCATAAGTTCTTCATCTACATTTTAATGTCTATCTTTGAATCTCTGTATGTTACAAATACTTCCTCTTCAAAGTGACAGTGCATCACAAGACAATTTTATACAGGCAGCTCAATCGGTGTCAGTTTCTGATTCCAGGTGAAGCGTTTTGGAAGAATCATAGATAAATAGCTCCAACTCTTGGCTGAGATTCTCTGTGTTTGGTTTACTTGTGACCCTGCTTTAACTATATGACATACAGTACTTCTAGACTGAAGCAACACACCTGCTCTTTTTCTATGGAAAGTTTTCTTCAGTCCTTTCCACCTCTGTAGTGACATCAGACTGTGGAAACTGAACATGCCAGGCTTGTTACACCTTTAGTATCATTATCGCAGTCAGTTTTTGTCATTGAAGTAGTCCCTTGATTATCGCATGGGTTGTGTTCCACACACCACCGCGATAGGTGAAAAAATGCAATGTAGGAAAGCTATATTTATTTTAGTATTTATATACATTTTAAGACTTTATAAACCCTTCCCAAACTCTTACAATGTCCTAAACTTTTAAACCTATGTAATTTTAACAACATACATACAGGTAGTCCTTGACTTACGATAGAGATCCGTTCTCACGTGGCGTCGTAAACCGAATTTGACATAAGTCGGAACATGCATGGTACGCGGCGTTGTAAACGTGTTTTTTTTTTCAACGTAAGACAAAACCAGCGCACATTCTGTACCATAAACATGTACAGTACTGTATTTCCAAGCAGTTAGCTAACACAGTACCCTACATAATTATCAAA
>JARVGQ010068970.1:0-10605 GCA_031762355.1 Hypsolebias martinsi | reverse complement strand
CCCTACATATCTTAGAACCATCAATCTTAAAATGAACATCAACAGTTATCTTTTTCTTACTAAAAATCATATAATTAGTTTTTTCTAGATTCAAGGATAACTTATTTAATTTAAACCAGTACTGTATTTTAATAAATTCAATGTTTATCAACTCAAACATTACTTCCAAGTCTTTGCCCACACAAAAGAAAGTAGTGTCATCAGCAAAAAGAACACATTTAAGGACATCAGACACCTTCATTAAATCATTCACATATAAAATAAATAACTTAGGTCCAAGTACAGAACCTTGTGGTACTCCAAATAAAACATTACTTAAATTAGATTTTACATCATCTATTTGAACGAACTGTTTCCTATCTTCTAGATAACTAAATATCCATTTCAATGCAGGTCCTCTAATACCATATTTATGTAATTTATCAAGTAAAATAGAATGGTCAATGGTGTCAAATGCTTTTTTTAGGTCAACAAATATACCAATGCAATGTTGTTTCTGATCCATAGCTGTGGTAACTTGTTCCATCAACTCCATGAGAGCCATGGATGTTGAATTATTTGATCTAAATCCATATTGACTATTGTTTAGAACATTATTTTTCTCCAAAAACTGATCAAGTCTGGACACGAATAATTAATTGTGGTCCCAGATGAAGAGCTTTAAAAACTCCTACAGCTTGTGTTATTGCTCTTGACTGATCTGAACGACCTGATGAAGGTTGTTTAAATGCTGCTGTTATCTGCTTTTGTTGCTTGTAGACGAGATGTGCACGTGTCGTTATAAGTGTATTAACAAGTTAGACGTGTTGCTGCTGCAGATCCAGTCTCCATGAAACAACCTCGACACACAGCTTTGAATTTGTTCTCTTGTCTTTTAACAAGAAATCCATAATGTTTCCAAACAGGAGACCACAATGAGATATTAGGCTGCTAATGCTAAGCGTGCTGCGAGACTATGCAACAATAAATAGCGCAGTGCGAAACATGCATAGGAACTTTATTTCCACGGCGCATAATCGCTCATTAATAAAATTTAATGAGTGAAAAAATAACCGAAACGGTACGCAGGTGGACTGAACCAAACATGATGTACCGAAACGGTTCAATACACCCACATGTACCGTTACGCCACTAATGAATGTGATAAAGCACTGATTAATCAAAGTCATGTTTGTCATAAACACCACATGTGGTACATGTGGTGGAACGGAACTGTGGTCCCAGTTACATCCAACAAAAGTATAAAATGTAAAAGTAAAACAGTAATAAGATCTAAGATGTGAACTAAGAAAAATGTTAAACTAAAAATATGCTAAGCACTAGTAGCACAAAAACAATACGCCACCCTTTGGATGAAGGAAGAAACGTCTCAACAAAGAAAAATAAATCATCCAAATGACCTGACTGAACTTTGTTGGATCTCTACCTGGATTGTCGCGCATGAACTTTGATGCTTTGAGTATTTTGATAAGATAGAAAGGCATTATATGAGTACAGTGCATTTACCATCATTTTAGACAGGAGCAATGACAATGGGAAAGAGGGGTGACTGTAGTTCGCAGAATTATTTTTTCTTCTTTCGGCTGCTCCCTTCTTCAGGGGTCTCCACAGCAAACTAACTCGCACGAAGAATTGGTGATTGTTTTTACGCTGGATGCCATTCCTGATGCAAGCACAGACCACCGAGCTACCATAGTTCTCTGTGTGGAGCAGGGAGATACCATTTAAGGTGCCCGGGGGAGCATATGGTGGGGGTTACGGGCCTTGCTCAAGGATCCAGAGTGGGGAAAATGAAGGTGGACGTAGGCGTGGGTGTTTCACCTTTCCCACTCACATTTTTGACGTTGTTGGGAGTTGAACCGGCAACCTTCTGACAGGTCCACCTTCTCTAACCTCTGCGCCACCACTCCCCCTTTAAAGTAGAATGAGTTTATGAAATCCAAGCACATTTTTAGTGCCAGATGCCCTCTCTCCTCAACCATCACCATCATGGTGCTGCACTCATTTAGTATTCCACTATTCTGGGCTTTCTAACTTCATAAAACCACACACATGATTTTAGTTATGTTGTAGTAGTCCCACATCCCTCTTCCCCCTCTTGTTTCTAAATTGCTTGCGTAGAACTGTTGATGCTTTGCTTCTAAAATCCATCTCAGGGAATGGAGTTTCTCTGAAAGTACTTTCTGAACCCACGCTGCTGCTCCAGACTTTCTGTTCTTGGCTGAACGTAGCCTTATCTTGGCACCAACTCCAGATGTGGCACCATGAAGTGTTCTTCTTTTGGTCAGGGGCTGTTAATTCTCTGTGAGAACCTATGTTTAGCTGTGGCTTTTCTGTGCCCTCAGCAATTTACAGCCAGGAGCTGGAGCTCTGGTGAGGAAAGAAAGAGGCAGCGTTAGGTTAAAATGTGTTTGTTTGGGTTGTGTCAACACTTTTATGCATGTAAGGCCAATCCTCAGAGGAGCAGGAGAGTTGTGTTGGGCAGTCTCCGTTCCCCTTACTTTTGTTATGTGCAGCCTGCCAACAAATGGAACCTGATCCTTCTGTTGATGGCGATAGACTGCCAAAACCCTGCAGCTACAGATAGAAAAAACACACAAAAGAAAAAAGAAACTTGAATTAAACATAGGAAATGTAGAGCTGAAGATTTAAAAAATAAGAGAAAACCTATTTTAATCATTTGTGTGAAAAGATGTCTACAGAAGTTTTAGACTAAATTTATTTAATGCTGAAAGTGCTAAAAGTTATAGTCGTTTTGTTCAAACCTTAAAAACATTTGATGTCACACTTAGAGAGCGTGTCATGAATGACTCTCAGCTACTACCAGAGGTGGGAAGAGTACAGAAAAAAATGTACTCAAGTACAAGTACTGGTACACTGCTTAAATTGTACTCAATTGCAAGTAAAAGTACTGGTGTTATAAAAAATTCTTCAGTAAAAGTACAAAGTGCTCTTCTCAAACTGTTCAGAGTTTGAATTACTTTTTAACCAATTGATGTTTTGTTGTGTTGTCAATAGAAGCCATTCAGTTTGATTTACTGTATATAATAAATATAAATATAACAGCTACATTCAAAGCACATTTCTCAGACACTCCGTCTTATTTTAGTACCAGGCAAACTGATGTCAGTGACAAGATCTAAGATCTTTGCATATTTAGCCAAACTAATGACCCACACATACAAACAATAAAAAAATATCATACAGGTATCTGTAAAACCTTGTTTACCACAATATGTGTATTGAGATTAGATGCTGAAGTCTTGTAAGCTGCTGTCACCATAGAGATCAAACAGAGTTTGCATCTGGACACTGTCTCAATTTCACCCTCTGTACATGAAAAACTCCTCCAGGTACGACCACGGGCCTCGTCCTCAGTCTTTACCTCGTCATTTTCTCTATTGACAGTTTGTCCTCTGTCTCCATTTTGGCTTTTTCTCCATATTTTTGGTCCATAAACGACTCTCTACAGAGTTGTACTTTGCTTACGTCATAGGTAATTGGCGCAGTTGTGATCTGAGAGCCTTATTGGCAACAAAGATGCAGATGAATGGTTTGAATATTAATTCATATTGTGGCCGTATTCAGTAGCGGCTTCTGATTTTAAAAGTAGCGAAGTAGATTACATGGTCTAAAGTGTACTTAAGTATGAGTAAAACTACACACTTGAAAGAAATGCTCATAAAAGTACAAGTACCCCAAAAAATCTACTTAATTAAAGTAACGTGAGTAATTGTAATTTGTTACTTCCACCCCTGAGAAGCCGAAGATGTTTAGCTGAAAGAGGTACACTTCTTCTTCTTCTTCTTGCCAGACACCACATTAAATGCAAAGAACAATTAATCTTTAACGAACAAGAAATCTATAGGCTGAAAAAGACAATGACCAAAGTCAGAGAACACTTCTGAACAAGATGATAAGCACCTGCTCTTTAACATTTATTATAGTCTTTTTCTACATGCTTCTTAACCTCTCACCCACCATGGATACTTTTAAAATGGCATCCTTAAACATCAACGGAGCCAGAGAGGCTGTGAAGCGCGGACTAGTTTATCAAACCATGAACTATAAAAGCATTGATGTACTATTTTTACAAGAGACACACAGTGATCCAGCAAATGAAACAGAGTGGCGCAGAGAGTGGAAAGGGGAGGCCATTTTTAGTCATGGCACCTCCCAGAGTGCAGGAGTGGGACTCCTTTTTTCAAAAGCTTTCACTCCCAGCCACATAGAAGTGCAACACGTTGTTCAGGGGAGGTGTCTCTTGGTCAAAGCTGGTTTTGATCATTTTAATGTTATCTTTATTAATATTTACGCTCCCACTACCAATGCAGAGAAAAAACATTTTTTAGAAAAAATTGGAGAAAGGGTGGGAGATTGTGGGTCTGAGGATTATGTTTTCATAGGTGGGGATTTTAATTGTACTGAAAACGAGCTTTTAGACCGCAATCATGCAGAGCCTCATCCAGCAGCCCAGCGTGCTCTGCGGCAGCTGGTCTCGTCTCATGGCCTGGTGGATGTATGGAGGAGGATGCACGCAGGCTCCAGACAGTACACGTGGTCCCACTGTAAAGAGAATCGCATTTCTTTGGCTCGCCTCGACCGGTTTTATTGTTTTAAACATCATTTTAACGTGTTTGCAGCCTGCCATATTTTACCAGTGGCTTTTACAGATCACTCGCTGATTTTAGGTAGTGTTTTTATCAGAAACATTTTACCTAAGAGCGCCTACTGGCATTTTAACTCAGTTTTAACTCATGACCGTAGTTTTAAGGAGACTCTGAGTTATTTTATGATGGTTTTTAGACAGAGGAAGAGTGATTTCACGTGTTTGCAGCAATGGTGGGACCACTGTAAAGTTGAAATAAAACTGCTGTGTCAGCAGCACACTCTCAACGTCACTCGCAACATCACCAGATCTATCAAGGACCTGGAGATTGATATAGTGGAGCTAGAACAACTCAGTGAATCCACAGGAAACCGAGAGCACTTTGAAGCTCTCAAAGCAAAAAGGTTAGCTTTAACCAACCTGCTGGACGCGAAGGTCCAGGGCGTGTTGGTCAGGTCCCGGATGCAGAACATCACGGAGATGGATGCTCCCTCTAGCTTCTTCTTTGGCTTGGAGAGGAAAATTGGGCAGAGCAAAGTGATCCACTCTCTGTTGTCGGACACCGGGCAGCAGCTGAGTGAGCCAGGTCAAATCAGGAGGAGGGCTGTGGAGTTCTACTCCTCGTTATACAAGAGTGAATACGAGAGAGACGATGAACTGTTCGGGGAGTTCTGCAATGGACTACCCCTGGTCTCCGAGGAGACCAACGCCCAGCTGGAGCGCCCCTTGGAGCTTCATGAGCTGCACACAGCCCTCCAGAGCATGCAAGGCCAGAAGGCACCCGGCATAGATGGACTGACTGTAGAATTTTACAAAGCCTACTGGGACATCTTGGCAGAGGATCTGCTGGGTGTCTTCAGTGAGAGTCTGCACACTGGCTCACTCCCGCTGTCGTGCCGCAGAGCAGTCATCACTCTCCTGCCCAAGAATGGGAACCTGCAGGAGATAAAGTGCTGGCGCCCGGTGTCCCTGCTCTGCACCGACTACAAGATCCTCTCTAAGGTCCTAGCTACTAGGATGAGAGGAGCTATGGAGCAGGTCATCCATCAGGACCAGACCTATTGCGTCCCTAGCAGGTCAATGGTAGATAACATCTATCTAATTCGAGATGTTTTGGAAGTCTCCGGTTCATTCGGCCTGAATGCAGCATTGGTCTCACTCGACCAAGAGAAGGCTTTTGACCGCGTTGAACACGACTTCCTCTGGGAAACCATGGGGGCGTTCGGGTTCAGTGCTGGTTTTATAGCCAAGATCAAGGTGCTGTACAGTGGAGTTGAGGGTGTGCTGAAAATCAACGGCAGCCTGTGTGCTCCTTTTAGAGTGTGTAGAGGTGTTCGGCAGGGCTGTGCGCTCTCAGGGATGCTCTACGCGCTCTCCCTAGAACCACTCCTCCGAAAGATCCGATCAAGTGTCCATGGTTTTATTTTACCCGGTTTTAACAACAAGATAGTTTTATCCGCCTACGCTGACGATGTTGCTGTTTTTATACAAAACCAACAGGATGTCGACATTTTGAAAACGGTTACTGAGAGTTTCTCCAACCTGTCTGCTGCGAGGGTGAACTGGGAAAAGAGCACAGCCCTCGCTGTGGGTGAGTGGCCTGCAGGGCTCCCAGTTCTCCCTCAAGGTCTCCTGTGGCAGAGGGACGGTTTTAAATACCTCGGTATCTACCTAGGGGATAAGAATGTGGTGAAGAAGAACTGGGCAAACATCAAAGAGAAGTTTGGAAAAAAATTACAAAAATGGAAATGGCTGCACTCCCAGATGTCTTACAGAGGCAGGGTGCTAGTTTTGAACAACTTGGTCGCATCACAGTTGTGGCACAAACTAGCCGTTCTAGACCCACCTCCAGACCTGTTAGTGCAACTGCAGTCTGAGATGGTGGACTTCTTCTGGAACGGTCGTCATTGGGTGCCACAGTCGGTCTTGTTTTTGCCGAGGGAGGAGGGGGGACAGGGCCTTGTCCACCTGGCCAGCAGAACGGCCGCTTTTAGAATGCAGTTCCTCCAAAAATACCTGGCAGGACCTGCTGACACAGTGTGGAGAGACGTGGCCAGCTGCATCCTGCGACGCGTGAGCGGGTTGGGTCTGGATGCGGCTCTGTTTCTAACCGATGTTAGCCGTTTACAGGTAAAGGGGTTGCCCTAGTTTTATCAGAGTATTTTCAAATTATGTTCCTTTTTTAAACTCAACAGAACAAAAACGAATAATTCTCTGCATTGGCTTTTAGAAGAACCATTAATCGGTGGAGCGAGACTGAACGTCTCTGACAGCACCGTGCCGGGGCTGTCCACGGTACCTTGCCGGTCTGGGACGGTGACCCTGGGGCGGCTGTTAGAGACAGACGGACCAGACTTCTCCGGCGTCCAGGAGGTGGCCTCGTTCCTCGGGGTCCGGTCTGCCAGACTGGTGCGGCGCTTCGTGGACCTGTTGAAAGTGCAGTAGACGGCTGGAGAGGGGCGTCTCCTGCAGCTGTGGTCCACGGGGGGTCACCTACCTGACCCAACGGACCCATTTCCAGACATCCACCTGGATCCTGACCTCGGGGACAGCAACGGTCCCCTGCTTCGTGCCACAGGCCCGAAGGTTGACCTGTTCAGTTCAGGTCCAAAGGCACTGTACAGAACCTGCGTCAAGATGCTGAATAAGAGAACTCTGCAGAACAGAGACGTCAGTGTCTGGGGCAGCAAGTTGGGAGAGCAGAAGCCCCAGTGGAGGACATTCTACAAACTGCCAATAAAAAAGCGGACTGGTGACCTTCAGTGGAGGATCCTTCATGGCGCCATTGCCACACACTCGTTTCTATCTGTCATTAGTCCCGGGGTTTTAAATGAGTGTCCTTTTTGCAATTTGTCAAAGACTGTTTTTCACGTTTTTATGGATTGTGCACGATTAACAGGTTTTTTTTTAGCCTCTTGGTGCTGATTTTTTGCCTTTTTGACACAGTTTTTACACAATCTGTTTTTATCAATGGTGTCTTTTACACTAGGGCCACTAAGGACAAGTCCCAACTTTGAAACTTTTTAATCGCCGAGGCAAAGACGGCAATTTACTTGTCTCGCAGGGACAAATTGCAGGACGTACCTCACCTCGATGCTGTGTCTCTGTGGAGGTGCAACGTCAGGGCCAGGTTGGCCTTGGAGTTTCACTTCCACAGGGACACTGGGGATTTGGAAAGGTTTGTGAAACTGTGGGGCTTTAAGAATGTTTTGTGTAATGTTTCTGACGAAGGAGAACTAACATACAACAACCTCCTTGTGTGACCTCTGTCGAAGAAACTAAAAAACCTTAACGTACTGTACTGATGTCTTGAACATTGTTTTATTTCACTTATTATGTAAATAAAGTTTTGTTAAAAATAAAAAAAATAAACTTCTTCTTCTTCTTGTTTTGTTGGCGGTTGGCAAACAACTGAAGGAGACATTACCGCCACCAACTGGTAAGAAGTGTGGACCACATGACAAAACAAAAACTTTTCCTTTTATATCCTATTATACAACCTACACTGTTTAAAAAAATGTAATATAGCCTGATAGCCTCTATTTCCTGAATCTTTCTGCAATAACTCAACAATGTCCGATTTCATTTTTATTTTACTAAGATTCCTAATCAACTTATTTCTTTGAACCTGATATCTCCTGCAATGCAGCATAATGTGTTCTATTGTCTCATCTTCTCCACACTCACATTTCACTGTCGGATGTTTCCCTATTAAACATAATGTGCTGTTCAGCCCAGTGTGCCCAATTCTGAGTCGTGAAATTATTGTTTCTTCTCTCCTGTTTCTTTCTGTTCTCCTTTCTCCAATTTTCCTTTGGATTTTATAAAAACCACCGGCCTTTCCTTTCTTCCATAATTTTTGCCACCTTTCTTTCATTTTTTTATTATAGCCTTTATTTCTATTATACTAAACCTAACATTAATATCTACCATGTCCCGACTAGTGCTTTCCTTAGCCATCCTGTCTGCCTTTTCATTCCCTATAACCCCGTGATGTACTGGAACCCAAATAAAATTCACTGTAATCCCTGTCATGTTGATCCTATAGAGTGTTTGTTGTACTTCAGTTAATATATCTGGTTTGCTGTCTGACTGGTTGTGTTGCAGACTGAACAATGATGAACTAGAATCTGAGCAAATGATTGATCTTAATGGTTTTACCTCTTCTACCCACTGAACTGCTAAAAGTAAAGCGAGCATTTCTCCTGTATAAACCAATACTCCATTACTAACCCTTTTTCCTACTTTAATATGAAACTTGAATGCTATCCCTATTCCATTACAAGTTGTATTTTTTTATGTTTGTATATATATATATATATACTGTATGTACATAATTATAATATCGGTTAATGTATTCCTGTACTGTATGTTTATTCACAGTAAAAAAAAATAATAATAATCTTGTTTTTCTTTTCTAATAATGAATAATCTACTCCTGCATCAGGAAGTACCCAAGGTGGTTATTATGGGTAATGGAACTTTATGACATACAAAGTATATCTAGTTGATCTAAATGGATTTCATTAACCTTGGCTTTTATTATCCACCCAAAGCTTTTTATTTTTTCCTTTTCCCAACCTGACTGAAGCACCTCTAATGTTGGATGATCATTTCTTTATCCTTGTAAATTTGACCAGTACCGGTAGTTCAAAGATAGCTGGTCCCTTCTAAATTTAAGAGGCATTTCTCCCATTTCAACCTATAATGCTGCTGTTGAAGATGTTTTAAAATAACCTGTACATATTCTTAGTGCCTGATATTGGATATTATTTAACTTATTGAGGTTTGTATCTGCTGCTGAGTTGTAACATATGCACCCATAGTCCAAGACTGACCTAACTAATCCAGTATAAATGTCTGTCAATGAATTTCTATCAGCTCTCCACTCAGTTCCAGCTAAACACCTCATTATATTTAACACTTTCCTACATTTATCTATTATTTTATTAATGTGTGCACCCCACGTCATTCTTTCATCAAACCACAGCTCAAGAAATGTAAATTCTTTAACTCTTTCCAACTCCTGCCCATATAATTTTAGCTTGATTTTCTCATCAACTCTTTTCCTTGTAAAACATTATTTTAGTTTTATCTACAGAAAACAACTCCCCATTTATATGACCATTTTTCTAAAACTGAAATTGCTCCCTGAAGCTTCTTTATAATAAATTCTAGATTTCTTCCTCTTTTCCACATTGCCCCATCATCAGCAAAAAGTGAAAATCCCATTCCAACCTCTACTTCCTTAAACACATCATTAACTATCACAGAAAATAATAATGGACTCATTATACTACCCTGTGGTGTCCCATTTTCTATATTACAACTCTCAGAATAATCCTTCCTTATTTCTCAATTGTATTTGTCTTCCTTCTAAGAAAGTCTTAATCCATCTAAACATGTGACCATTTATACCCATTCTTCTAATTTTGATTAATAATCCTTCCCTCCACATCATATCATATGCTCTCTCTATATCAAAAAATACTGCCACAACACTCTTTATTCACTTTCTAATTTCATGTTCTAAACTTAAAACTGAGTCCATTGTACTTCTCCCTCTCCTGAAACCACTCTGATACTTTGATACAAGTCCTTTATTTTCCATATAATATATTAATCTTTCATTTATCATTTTCTCCATTATTTTACATATGTTAGATGTTAGTGCTATAGGTCTATAATTTCCTGGTTTTGATTCATCTTTCCCTGGTTTTCTAATTGGTATAATCACTGCATCCTTCCAACTTTTTGGAATTTCCCCTTCCTCCCATACTCGGGTATATAAGTCTAATAAATTATTTTTAGAAGATCCACTTAAATTACTTACCATCGCATAACAAACCTGGTCTTTTCCGAGCTGACAATTTATACTGTATATTTTTATTGCGCTGTTCAGCTCTGTTATTGTGAACAGTATATCCATCCATCCATCCATTTTCTTCCGCTTATCCGGGGTCGGGTCGCGGGGGTAGCTGCCTAAGTAGGGAGGC
>JARVGQ010068945.1:0-10610 GCA_031762355.1 Hypsolebias martinsi | reverse complement strand
GGTGCGTTCAGGTGCCGTTCGTAAATCCGAAACGCCGTAACTCGCGACCGCCGGAACTCGAGGACAGCCTGTATAGCGCCAAATCACAACAGAAGTCGTTTCAGGGCACTGAACAGAAACATTCACATGAAGTAAGTTAATAATGCTATGTATCTGAGGAGCCAACAGATTGCTTTGAGTTTTCACTTCATTGCATTCTCCCATGCTAAACAAGTACAGAGGCAACCGTGGAAAGGAAAAACTCCCTCATGAGGAAGAAACCTTTAGTAGAACCAGGCTCAGGTCAAGCGTCCATCTGCTTCGACCGTCTGGGTTTGAAAGGACAGGAAGGAGAAAACGAACACGCTACAGGTCCAGGATGGAGACCATCAGGTTTTCTCTAGGAGGAAAATAGACAGAAATTGCATGTTAAGAATGAATAATTACAAATGCAAACTATTCATTCGTATAACTGTTCATTTGATGAAATGAGGTCAATTTGTTCTCCAGTAGTCCAAGGTTATAGTCACATAGGATAAGGAATAGGTCAGGAAACCAAGCTAACTAACTATAGGATTGATAAAAAGGAAAGTCTTAAGCCCAGTCCTCAAACTGGACAATGTGTCCTCCTCACAGACAGAAACTGGAAGTTGGTTCCACAAGAGACAGAGCCTGATAACTGAAATATCTTCATTCCATTCTGTCTCTGGAAACTCTAGGAACCGCGAGTAAACCTGCAGTCTGAGAGCCAAGCATTCTGTTAGGAACATATGCAACAATAAGATCAGTAATATAAAATTGTGCTAGGTTATTGAAAACTTTGTAGGTTAAAAGTAAAATTTTGAATTCAGTTTTGGACTTGACAGAGAGCCAATGGAGAGAAGCTAAAACTGGAGATATGATCTCTCCTACTAACTCCAGTTAAGACGCTGGCAGCAGCATTTTGGATCAACTGAAGACTTTTTAAAGAATTATTTGGACACCCAAATAACAATCCATTGCAGTAGTCCAGTCTAGACGTGACAAATGCATGAACCAGTTTTACTGCATCATTTTTAGATAAGATGTTTCTAATTTTAGTGATATTACGCAGGTGGAAGAAGGAGGTTCTAGTAACGTTTTTAATGTGGGGGTTAAAAGACACGTCCTGATCAAAAATAACACCAAGATTTTTTAACATTAGAGCTGGAGGCAGATCAATGTCATCCAAGGAGGGCGAAAGACTGATAAAATAAGATGCTCAGGTCCAGAAACTAAAACCTCAGTCTTGTCTGTGTTCAAAAGCAGAACATTTAGGGTCATGCAGGTTTTTATGTCTTTAAAACATGCTTGTAGTCTAAGAAGCTGATTTGATCATGTTTTATTTTTGTCCCTCCCAACCCGCTCCTTAAACTTACTATGTATCTGCCCACCAACTGGAAATTTATACTTTTAGATATGACAAAAGAGGATGGAAAAAATTAATATTAAAAAATTACTGTTTTGCACCTTTTATCTTTTTTTAAATTTTTTTTTTTTTTGGCTTTAGTTGTGCAGAAATCTTCAACTACTATTCTAGGACCAACTAAAAATAAAAAAAAATCTAATAAAAGCCAAGCTTCTCTGAAGGATATCACCCACTGTCTTTCATCCAGTGTTTAGATATTTTGCTAACAGGCAGGCAGAGCTGTAGTAGCTAATGCCAAAGTTTGATCTACGAGTTTCCAGAGTGCAACTTGGAGGTGGTTGGCTCCGTATCAGTCTCTGTGGAGGTGACTGAGTCAACTGTGGCGGCCATTTTGAACAGGGTTGTCTCCATAAATCAACCATTTAAAGACGTACGTTCAATATTTAGTGTCTGAGAGTTTCAAATTAAATCCGTCCACTTGTTGGTAAGATATTTTGCTGATGCTACATTTAAATAAACACACAGATTTTGGCAAAAAACATTGTTGCTTTCCGCAGAGGGCAATACTGTAACAAAGTCATGTGGATACTTCTTAGTCATAAAAGGCCTTTCTTTCTGTTTACACGTATAATAATGTGAATTCTTATGAGTCATTCACTCTGTTGTGATCCAGTTTTCTTCCATACCTTTTTCGGTGTCTCTCATTCCACAATTTTTGTGCTTTTTTTTTTTCAACAAATCATAAATCAAAATGTTCAGCTCTTTCAGGACAATCCTGCTGTGACTTTTGGTATTGGTGCAACTTTAGCTGTTTTAAATATTTAGCCTTATCTGCCATTTGTCCTCATAGAAAATGAATTGAGCTCATTTTACATTCTTCATATCTTTTGATCTGTTCACAACCTTGTACTGCTCCTTTCACATTTTGTTCTGCTTCAGCTTCTTTCACCTTCCTTTTGTAAATTTAAAAATTTTCAGCTAATTTCAGCTGTTTTGTGCTGCTTTCAAATTATTTCTGCTAATTAAAACATTTTTGTGCTTCTTCGAACTTCTTTCTGCTATTCTCAGCTCGTTATGCTCCTTTCAGTTTATTTATGCATTTCAGCTTTTCAGCTACTATTTAGCTGTTTTTGTGCTAGTTTTAGCCTTTTTTTTTTTTTTTGGCAAATTCCACATTTTTTGCACTCATTTAAACTTTTATCAGCCTAATTGAGCAATAACATGCTCTCTGTACTTCCTTCTGGTAATTTAAGCTTCTTCCTGCTGTTTCGGCTACTTTTTTCTTGCTATTTTCAGCTTTTTTAAAGCTAATTTAGAAATTTTTGAGCTCATTTCTGCTTATTTAAGCAAAATTCAGCAAATTTTTGTTCTTTCTGCTTTCTTCTACTAACTTACTGCCATTTCAGCTACAGTTCAGTATGTTTTTAGCTAATTTAAGCTGTTCTTCTGCTAAAAGTATTCACACTGCATTTTCATGGGTAATGCAGTTTCTCTAGTATACATTTAATTGGTTAATTCTTTTTTCCAATCATATACCGTCAAGTCCGTGTGTTTAGCTCTTTTTCTGTGTACAATCTGAGTTTTTGTTCGATCTGCTGCAGCTTATGTAAGGTGTCCCGACTCTTGAGTACCCTCCACCACCCTCCGTGTCCGTGCACACGTGTGTTCATGTGTGTGTGACACCCAGCAGTGTAACGTAATGCTGACTCAGACCGGTTGTGTCAACAGCTGCTGCCTGTTACTGAAGGAAGACAGTGGTTTGTGTGGAGGGGGTGAGGAGGTTAGACTAAAATAGAAAAGTACAGATAGACTTTTATTTTCCATCATCCAACTCGTATTAAACATCTTCCTATTTCAGTCTCAACAGAAGTAGACGTCTGACAGCGGTTGTCTTTGTAGTAGATTCCTTGTTCACGGCAAAACTCCAGAAACGTTGAGTCTATTTATAAAGCGACCACTTTTAAATCTTTTAGTGCGCACTGATTTGACCCGGCAGTCCTATTTTTGTGTCTTCAGGCCCAGATCGCCTTCCTGCAGGGGGAACGGAAAGGCCAGGAGAACCTAAAGAAGGACCTCGTCAGGAGGATCAAAATGCTGGAGTACGCGCTGAAGCAAGAGAGGTGAGTGCCTTCCAGCCCGCTGCCGGTTCTGCCCACACAAGCACCTCATCAGCTCTAGTGTTTTCACTGTGCACCTAAAGTTAGCTGCTGCCTTGAAAGAGCGTGGGAGGGGATTCCATGTTGGCGTCGGCTCTCTGTGTTGCAGCTTCTGCAGTTTTATTCACCGTGTAAAGGAGGAATGGGCCAATACAGGATTCTGACAGTTTGAAAACCTTTAATCAAAAAGCCCTGTTTTACGATAGTTAACTAAAATTTTTAAAAATTTGTTACACATTTTATTTACTTTTGTTTAAAAACAAAAATGCAATTACAGTCGTCCCTTGTTTATCCCGGGGGTCCGTACACTGAAGACCAGCGATAAGTGAAAAACCGCGAAGTAGGAATAGTAGTACAAGTAGTAAGTAGTAGTTTTTTTTTTAAATTATTTATATACACTGCGTGGCCAAAAAAAGTTGCCACCTGGATTTAACTGAGCAAATGGGTACAAGCCTCCTATTGGATAATGACTGCATGGGCGATTATCTTTCAGCTGCAACAAGTTATTTAACCCCAACTGGTGCATTGAGTTGCTTCTCATTTCTTAAACAACCATGTTGAAAGACACAACACGTGGTCGTGGAAAAGATGTCGGTCTGTTTGAGAATCAAATCATTGACATCAAGCAGAGAAAACATCTAAGGAGATTGTAGAAACTATTAAAATTGGGTTAAGGACTGTCCAACACATTATTAAAAACTGGAAGGATAGTGGGGACCCATCGTCTTCGAGGATAAAATGTGGCTGGAAAAAAAATCCTGAATGATCATGATTGGCGATCATTTAAACATTTGGCGAAATCAAATAGAAGAAAAACAACAGCAGCACTCAGGGCTCTGTTTAATAGTGAAAGTAAAAGCATTTCCACATGCACAATGTGAAGGGAACTCAATGGGTTGGGACTGAACACCTATGTAGCCTTAAGAAAACCACTAATCAGTGAGGCTAACTGGAAATAAAGGCTTAGTCAGTGAACAGCTGATCAGCTGCAGCAGGAAGTTTATCCTGCAGTGTGGGTTGCACAAAGGTGCAGGAATAAGATTTTTCTACAGCTCTGGGCTGCACAAATCTGCAGCATGTGCTAAATAATTTAAAATAATGTATTCTAAATAAAAATTCCCTGCCAATCGTGCGGCTCATCCATCAATCAGCCAGTTGTGTGTTATGTCCACTCTTATTTTGAAAAACTGTGATAGAGTGAGTCCGCGATAAACGAACAGCGAAGTAGCAAGGGACTACTGTACTAGTACTTTTGCTGCCTAAATAATAATATCACATATTTCTTAATGATGAATATGTTTAGGGTATAAAAGTGTAATAATATTAAAAATAGTCGTTTAAATTTTCATGCCCAAATGTAAATAAGTAAACTGAGTAAATGTGTCGACAGACTCTGTTTAAAAACCGTTTCAGCTTTTTTTTTTTTCTGGACTCAGGAAAGTTTTAACTAATTTGTGGTCAGATATTTTATTTATAAAGATAGTAAAGCTGACATTAATTTAATTACAAGTAAATAAAGAGTCAACAGACTAAAACCAGACTGTTGTACCTTTTACACAGGATATTACTTTTTCTCTGCTTTTCTGTTTTTGTAAAGTCACACACTGATGTTAATTAATTAATTAGCTGAAACAAACATTTGTTTTAAAACAACATGACCTTTCAAAATAAGTGTGCTTGCTCCTACAAGCCATGACCAACAGGGCTGTTCTCAAGATAAACCAAACAACGTCTTTTTTTTTTTTTTTTTTTAAACTATAATGTTTCGGGGAATTCCCCGTTCAGCTCAGAGCAGCAAGTTGGAGAATGAACGGAAAGGAGTAAAAACAAGACAAAATAAAAAAGGTTTTATCTTTAGCTTTTCACTACAGTGTTTTTAAACAATAAGAACGGTACGATGGAAATAATTTGTGGTGTACCTTGAAGCCGGTTATCGGCCCGTGCCTGATAAAGCATTTCAGATTTGTAGTTTTTGTTTACATCTCACCAGCCTCATGCCTCAGCTGGTGTGAGCTGAAGCAGAAAGCCAGAGAGATGCCCTCAAGCTTTCCAGGATTACCTCATTGGACAAGAACATGTTGGAGGCCAGTTGCGGCCAGATTAGTTTGCACGGTTTTCACCCCAAGGCTGATGTCCATCAGGAGAACCGCATTATTCTCATTCTCGCCAACCTGTTGCATATCACACATACAGGTCCCTGTAGGAACGATGGAGTACAGACTTTGCATTTCCCATCCTCTCTGAGGCGTCACTGCGCTCTGGAACACAGAGGTGTTTGTGATTTAAACGTGACTCCTTCCAACAGGGTGCCTGTGCATCGAATCGCGTCATTTGTATTTTGGCTCGAAAAGTAACATCTGCAAAGGTCATGTTTTGACTTGAATGCACGATTTTACCGTATAAAATAAAATAAATAAATAAAAAGCATCCCCAGATCTGCATCCCAAAAAGATGCAAGCTTTAGGTCCTGCCTCCTCCACATAAATTGATTGTACGTGCCCCTTTTTTTAAAATAAAACTTACAAAAATGGATCTCAAATACAGTATATAAAATTTTTCAGCTGTTGACAGTGAGGCAATACGGTGGTTCAGTTTTTGGAGCTGCGAGGAGGTTGCAGGATCGAATCCCTGCCTACCAAACCTAACTGTCTCCCGTCGGCAACTGCCAGCACTGATGTAGCTCTAAGCTAGCGGTGCGCAGTACAGACGAGCTAGCTAAAAAGCTACAGATATAACAGAGGGACTAAGTAAGTGGTTGCCCCCCTCCCCCACCCCTGTATAGTTTTGGTGAAACTTTTGTTAGATCAGGTTAGCAGGGTTTTCTTTTCAATTTGTTTTATGTAGCATAGACTATAGTTAGTCCCTGTTTTGTTTTATTATTTTCTCTGATTTGGCACCACCTGTCTCTTTCTCCCCCACAGTTTGTATGAGACTTCTGGGATTTTTTTTTTGTTGCTGTAAATAAATCCCTCGTTTTCATCACATTCACTTGGACTCTGTTGAATTTTTGTAGTTGTCGTGTTACTCCCCTTCTCCTCACAAAGGGGGCGCCGTAACACAAGTGGGGGCTCGTCCGGGATCACCATTTTCCCTGAGCTGTAGACATCCACAATAATTTGAGAGATCCTTGTGTCTGTTTAGAAATGAGCTTCAGCTCAGAGGAGTTCGTACAGGCTCCTAGCCATGAAAATCTGGAACTCTGTCGTGAGGACGACTTGTTATGTCTGGCTGAACGCTTTGACATTCCAGTGAAAAAACATTGTTGTTCAAAGACAGTCAACACAAACAGTGCGCAATACAGACATGTTTCTGATGGATGAATGGACTCAGTGATTTACATCATTCTGCTGCTGTGTCCCTGTTTTTAGTATTTTACATCGCTTTCTAATGTAGCTGTTTTTGTTATAATTTCTTCCATTTACTTTTCATTTTATGTGCTTTTTATGATGAAGATGATGATGACAACTGTACTGTTGTCATCATTCTCTGTTAAAACCAGGTCTCACTTGTAAATGAGTCCTCGAGGCTCAATGAGACTAACCTGTATAAATAAAGGTTGAATTGCTGTATGTTAACTGTATTCAGTTATTTCATTGTGCCTAAAAAGAAAGGTCATGTGACATTATGATTATGTGCATGTGGAGAAGGCGGGACTTAAAGCCTCACATCTCTAAGAAGCAGACTCTGGTTCCAAAAATATGACACCACTTATCGGGACCTCAAACCTTCAAGGAAGCAAAGACGTAGTGTTTTTTTATGAGCATTTGATGATTGTTGCATATTCAGTCAGTGATAGTATGGGCTATTCAGTTAGAGAAACAGGTTCACAACATTTAATAGAAACCTTAACTAAAATTAAAAGATCAGTGACTTATAGGTCTTTCTTTTCAGGACTGTCTCACACCAAACTCTCTTCTCCTGTATTGTGGTGTTTTGTTTTGAGAAGATAAAGATAAATGAGCTAAAATGGCTTATGTTGTGTTGCTTTACCGTTTGCTTTCTGGCGTTGCTCTCTTGTAAATCAATTCTGTCTGATAAACAGCCAGTCGGTTTTCTTTCTCCATCACCATTTTGGTTGCGGAGGCAGCAGGAACAGGAGAGAAACCCAGACATCCCTCTCCATAGTGACACTCTTCAGCTCGTTCTGGGTATATCCCAGGGTCTCTTCCCAGTGGGATGTGCTCGGAAAACCTCCAAAGGGCGGCGTCCAGGAGGCATCCTAATCAGATGACCCATGACGGTTTGTTTTGATGCGACGGAGCTCTACTTCAAGCTGCTCATTTCAGCCCCTTGTATCCAGGATCTCCCTCTTTTGGTCGTACCTCATGACCATACGTGCAGGTGGAGCGTAGACGAACCAGTAAATCAAGAGCTTTGTTTTTAGACGCAGCTTTTCCTTCGTTGACCGAAGCAACATCTCATTACAGATAATGATGATGATGCCCAAGTCTGTTGATCCAGCTCCCGCCTCATCCTACCATTACTCGGGAACAAGATGCTCAGATACTTGGACTTTGAATCTTTCTGACAGAAATAACCTGTTCAAACCTTTGAAGAACTTGTTGGCACAACCCAGAAGTCTTTGACATGTAACCGTGTTCTCATGGGCCAACTGGCAGAGCAAACTGGAGAACTGTTCCTGGTTTAGCTGTGATTTAATACTATCTGTATGATTGGCTCAGCGACCACACAGGATGTGCATACCTCTATGGCTGATGGTGGGAGACTGATTATAATGGACAACTGTGAGCTAACATCTTGGGTAACTTGGCATTAAGGTTAAGCAGTATGAAAAGTAAAATTTGGCTGGGGAACGAATGAGACAACTACCTTCAGGTATTTTTTTTTATTTATTCATTTTTTTTGTTGGACCTTGACAAACATAACCGAGTCAGCCAAGGCTCAAAATGTCTTCCTGTTTCGTCACTCCCCCCACAGTGAGCTTAAAGACCAGGTTAATGTTTGCTTTTCGTCTGAGAAGAACATCATTACAGGTTTGTTAGGTGTAGAATCGTCCTCCGACTGTGCTGTTTGTCTGTTTTTATGCACTCCCTTTAGACTTGATGCTTAACCCAGAATTACTAGCATTTTTCCTGGTTGCTAAGCAACAGGTCACGTCTCGGAGGATATCTGAAAGCAATAAAAGTGGCTCTGAATGTGGGATGGACCCAGTTTGGAGTAAATTTGATTTTCACGGGGGTTGCTTCCTCTGAGTCATAGTGTTGTTCTGTTGTGAGCTTTGTAAACGCGTCTTATTTTATTTATACGTTTCTTTGCCTCAAAATAAATGTGTGTAAAATCATTAGAAGAAAAGCCGATGAAAATCCACCATTACAATTTATTTGACATTTTGTTTCTGAACAGCTTTTAACTGAATCCTGACAATGAGCTGTTCTTTCAGTTTTGTAATTATCGTTATCTCCTTGGCTTTTAACTCCAATCGAGTGAGAATGGGTAATTTATTTATTTTACTCACTACTTAAGTTGTGTATTTACTTTTTAATCTGTTCAGCACTTTAGTATTGTTTTAAATAAGCTCCATAAATTAAGTTTGAGTGAACACTAGTTATTTTCTCTATGATCAATATTTTATCCTGAATAAATTGTCAATTATAGGGACAAACAGCTATTTTTAGTTCCTGAATATAGTTTTCTTGATTCTCATGTGTGGTTATTTTTTTGATTTCTTTGTGTTTTCATTAGGATTTTGTTGAGACATTTATACCATTTTTTATTAGTATAAACTAAAACATAGCTCCTTTCCTTAAGACAGAACCTTATTGACTTTTAACTTTCTGTAAAGTCAGTTTAAATAACTTATTTTTCAGTCTTTTTTAACCCTGTTTGCTCCTTTTTTTTGTCTCATCTGTTTGGCTTTCAGAGCAAAGTACCACAAGTTAAAATACGGGACCGAGTTGAATCAGGGTGACATGAAACCTCCGAGCTATGACTCTGGTAAGTCTGCAGATCCTCAAGCAGCTAACTTCACCTCCTCGCACTAATTCATTCTAAAGTTTTCACTCACATTCTTCAGATGACAAGAGAGTGGCACACGTAACGGCAGCGTTCGTGTCGAAGCTTGTTTGTTTCTGACATTGCTTCACGTTTTCCCTAACGTGTCGTGTGAAAAAGAAGTTGTTGAAGATCTAGAGAACAAAATCCTCAAAAGAGCGATTAGCAATTGTAATTTAGTAACTTAAAGGAAAATGTCCTAAAGCTTATGTGTCTGATTGTGTTGACCTCCAGATACGTCTTGTTTTGTCACAGTTTAGTCATTTATTTTTCCAAACAAAGCCATAAGAATGAAGATAGGTTTTTGTTATTTTATTCTTTTACATAACCTAAACCCAGCACAATAAAACGATGCACCTCAACCAGTTGTAGTTTCTTTCTGGATGCATTGTGAAGACAGACGATTCTCAATCGATCTTCAAATGTCAAAAATAGATTTTGCTAACATTAATCTATCTGTGCAGCCACTTGAAACACTCAGCAGCGTAAATGCTGTGTGGTGCAGTTTGTCCTAGAACAGTTGCCGTAGCTGCTGAGGTTGTGTTTGAACCTTGAAGAAAATACATTATGTCTGTAAAAAAAAAAAAAAAAGAGTTGAATTTATCGTAACATGATGTCAAGAAAGAAGGAGCCAAAGGAAAAGCTGTGGTATTGCATAAGGGAATCTGGAGTGGCAGGGAAGTATGTTAGATTGGTACAGGACATGTATGAGGACAGCAGGACAGTGGTGAGATGTGCTGTAGATAGCTTCAAGGTGGAGGTGGGAGTGCATCAAGGATCGGCTCTGAGCCCCTTCGGGTTTGCTCTAGTGATGGACGAATAACAGATTAGGTCAGGCAGGAATCCTCACAGACCGTGATGTTTGCAGATGCCAGTGTGATCTGTGGTGAGAACAGGGAACAGGTGCAACTTGCAGAGGTGGAGGTATTCACTTGAAAGAAGAGGAATGAAAGTCAGCCGTAGTAAGACAGAGTGCATGTGTGTGTGAATGATCACAAGTGGCAGAGGTCACAAAGGTGCAGGACTTCAAGAACTTGGGGTCCACTGTCCAGGAAAATGGGGAGTGTGATCAACAG
>JARVGQ010068898.1:0-10625 GCA_031762355.1 Hypsolebias martinsi | reverse complement strand
AAATAAATTTATTTTATTTTAACAACTCCTGCTGTGCTGCCTGCCTGCATTTGGGTTCAAACACGAGGATCTTAACAGTCAACATTGTACAGTTAGACCACTTTTGTTTGAACTATAACATGCTTATGGATGAAGATGTATAGAGATGCATAGTTATTAACATAACTTTTTTTAAATTGTACTATCTACTATTACTCACAGGGGAAAAATGGATTCAAGAACATTTTATGGGTGTAAGGAACATGATCAAGCAGTTAGGCTAATTCCTTCTGACAGTGAGGACAGTGAGCTTGAGGAGAGTGACAGTGAGGAAGAGTGGACTCCAGAAGCAAGTTTGAGGGAGAGTTAGGAGATCAGGGTTCAGTCTGTAGAGTAACATACTGTATGGAATGAACATGTGTGTGCGTGTGTTTGTGTATGTGTGTGTGCGCACATGTGCGTGCACGCATCAGTGGGTGTGGAGAGTTATTTATAACCTATTCTAATTTCATGCTTACTGGTTTCTTTTGAAAACAGATGACCTGCCTGATGACAATGAGTCTGTGGATGAAGAGGAAAATGAAGATGATGAAGTATCACAGGAAGATGTTCCACGCTCACCTCGTTGGAGAACAACCCACAGTGCCAACATCGCTGATTACCCAGAATGGAGGCCAGCCTTCCAAAATCAGACAATATCAATTCCCCCTACGAATACTTCAAGATGTTTGTTTCTGAAGACATTCTGGAAGTAGCTGTACAGCAGTCAAATTTATTTGCCATTCATTGTGACACCAACAAGCCCCTTAACCTCACTACAAAACAACTGGAGCAATTCATGGGTACAGCAGTGTACATGCTGTTTGGATTACCAGGCACCCGCATGTTTTGGAACAAAGCCACCCGAGTGTCCCAGGTAGCTGACACCATGGTCCTAAACAGATGGGAGTTCATTTTAAAAAAAATCCCTGCACTTCAACAACAATGAAGTGAGATAAGGAGAAAATGTTGATCCACTGCACAAAATCCGACCACTTGACTCTCATCTTACCTCCAAGCTGCAGACGATCCCAGTGGGTGAGAAGTTGGCTGTGGACGAGCAGACGGTCTCTTTCAAGGGAAGAAACAGACTCGAACAATACCTGCCTGCAAAACCAAAGAAATGGCGCTACAAGATACTCGACTTGGCTGGCTCTGATGGTGTCCCACACAATTTTGAGATTTATACAGGGAGAATTGTGCAGCCCCCTTGTTGTTGAAAGAAAACTTGTAGAAATTATTGTTGTTCTTGAAATAAAACTCCTTCTAATGCATTTATTGCTTGTTTGTTCCTCATTCCACTTATTAAATAATATAGAAAACCTTGGAGTTTTAGTACACTCATATCATCTTGTTGCTCTGAGGCAACATTTTCTGATTGATATATTATAAGGACACCCCCAAGCTCCCAAAACTAGGATGACATTTTTTTTCCTCATAAAATAAAATTTCATGCCATAGAGGGTTAGAACATTGTGAGATTATTCTAACAGTTTTGCAGTTTTTAAATCTACTTAATGAAGAATCGTATGACTTAAAATTGTTCATAAAACAGGAAGGAGGACTTATTATCCCTCCTCTTACTACAGTGAATGTGGTACTTTGCTATAAGTATGACTATATTTATGGCATCAGAGAAAGCTGAGCTTCAGTATCCACATAAAGTAAAATGGCGTCAGCATCAAAAGAAGGAATTTTAAATTTGAGATTAATCCAGTTTCTGAAGTCTGACCAAAGACTTTGTATTGAAATAAAAATAAATGCTTGATGGATTCATCGTCTGATTTACAACAGTCACACGAATTAAAATCACATTTAAATCATCTTTAAAGAATCTTGGCTACAGGATATACAGGTAGTCCTCGACTTACAACGTAAATCCGTTCTCACGCAGCGTCGTAAACCGAATTTGACGTAAGTCGGAACGTGCATAAATAAATGTGACGTACCTGTTTTACCAAGCGCGTAAACCGATTTTCGACTTAAGTCCATGATGATGGCCTTCCTTTTCCTCGATGCACTGCCATCAGAAGAGTCCTCCTTGCGTTTTGGGAGCCATAATGAAGGGCTAATGGCCTACTGGGATGCTAGTGACGCCGTCCTCCTCCGTACAGTACTGTATTCCTCCGCCGCTGCACCGCGCACTATATTCTTCCGCTGCTGCGCCACCGCATTACGGCGCTTAACGTCGTAAAACGACGTAAAAACCAACGTAAAACCGACGTAACCGCGTAACGTGAATAAGGGAGATGCGTCGTAACGTCAAAACGTTGTAAGACAAGACCGTCGTAACCCGAGGACTACCTGTATTTCTGTGGCTTCCAGGATGAAACTTTGAGTGACCAGATGTTCTGCCATTACAACAAAAATAAGATGCAGTCTTATGTGGTTCCAACAAAATTCAGTCAGTCCTCTGGATGGTTTCTTTTTGTTGAAATGTTTCATCTTTCATCCAAAACACTTCATCAGTCTGAGTCACAACAAACTCAGTCTTATAAATAAGGTCCTTCACATAGTGGGCCAACCAGTTTGATCGTGTTAAGATGGTTTCTGGACTCAGCTTGTTGTGGCTCCTTGGACTGATCAAGTCTTGGATGAAAGACAAAACGTTTCAACAAAAAGAAACCATCCAGATGACCTGATTGAACTTTGTTGATTTTTTTAATCTGGATTATTGAGTATGGACTTTGATCTTTTATGTGCTTTTTCTTTGTTGCTGTTGCAAACCTGGTAAATGTGTGTTAGCATTACACAGAAGTTACTGTTAAATAGCTAGTATTCACTGTCTAATGGTCTAGGCTTCTTTTTGACAGTTGGTAGCCTCTCTGTCTTAATTTGATACATTGTTGAAAATTTGTTGTTTTCCCATCTTTATATTGCAATGGTGTAATATTAGAGAATGCACTACATAAAACAGAAAAACCACATGGCACATGAGACAAGCTAAGACACAGACAGTCAATGATTTCTACCAGTGACGTGTGTTTGTAAGGTTCTCTTCTCCAACTTGACCTTTCCCCACAGCTGTTGTTGTACAGCATGTACATTATGGCTGCCCTCTACATAAAAGCTTCTGTTAAGAGCTTAAAGAGCTTATCACTTGAAACAATGAATACAAGCTTTTATCCATGTTCAGGATTAAACTATATGTTACTATGTGTGGTTAATGGTTCATCCAGCCTCGCATCTGTAGCCTGCTGACATCAGAATATTAAACTGCTTTAATCTTGTTAAATATACTGAAGGGGAAACAGGATACAATAAAAACCTTACATAATCTCAATGTAGACAAGAAGCAACATAATTCAAAGTAGCTTCTTTATTAATGCTGTTGTATAAATGTATGATTTGCTGCTGGCAGTTTCTCTAAAGGTTTTCAGATTAAGGAAATGCTCAACAGACGGACCGCGGAGGATGGCACGGTGATCGGGTCTGGCAGGATGGTTCGATATAACCCACTGCTCTCAGAGCCATTCCAGTCCACCGGAGATTTGCTGAGACCTACACGGTCCATTTGCAGCTCGGTTCTTTCCACCAGAATCCCACGTTCTGGCCCTTTTCCCACCTCAGGCTCAGGCTCAGGCTCTGGCCTGTCATGGCAGCCATCTCCATGATTCTCCATCTGCCTGCACAGACCAAACTCTATGGAACAGTTTGGTTCCGTGGGGAACTTTAAATGCTCTGTGTCTGCCAAATCCAGTTCTGGAGGGCAGTCATCGTCCATTGCTGTGGTCATTACAGTCAGCATGCTGTTAACAGGACATAACAGCTAACAGGACCAAGCTGCTAAGAGGATCACACTGCTAATAGAACCACACTGCTAACACTACCATGTTGCTAACAGGACCACCCTGCTAACAGAACCACAATGCTAACACAGTACCATGCTGCTAACAGGATCACACTGCTAATAGAACCACACTGCTAACATATGATGCTGTTAATAGGGCTATGCTGCTAACAGGACCATACTACTAAAAGTACCATGCTGCCAACAGTACCATGCTGCTAACAGAACGACTGCTAACAGGACCATACCATTAACAGTATCATGTTGCTAACAGGCCATGCTGCCAACAGAACCACACTGCTAACAGGATCAAGCTGCTAAGAGGATCACTCTGCTAATAGAGACATATTGCAAACAGGACCACACTGCTAACAGAACAACACTGCTAACAGGACAACACTGCTAACAGGACAACACTGTTTACAAGATCAAGCTGCTAAGAGCATCACCCTGCTAATAGAAACACACTGCTAACAGTACCATGCTGCTAACAGGACGACACTGCTAACAGAACCACCTTGCTCCTCATCTGATTGTGTTCTGCCCATCTGAACCTGGTTTTCACTACTTCTTTTGCCTACAGATTTCTGGATTATGGCTTGACCCTTGACTCCCCGTGCTTGACCCCTGCTTCGCCTTTTGGACCAAGACCCTGGATTACCCTGTTGTTCACAGCATTAATGTCTCCCTCTGGCGCTTCCTCTGGTTGCAGTGATGTCATCTCTTCTACTTTGACAGTTGGCTCCCACCCCACCAGCCTGTGAGGACCATCACCGCAGCTGGATCTTGACTCCCAACTTCTAATGCAAATCAATAAATAGTTTTTTTTAGGTTTACACTCTTATTGTCTGGCTGAGTTTTGAATCCTAAAACCCAATTCTTTACACTTTCATGTCATTTCATTGTTTTCTGTTGGGGGCGGGGGTTGTCAGATGTACAGTATTTAAAAATATACTACAAGTAGTACTCTCTTTTAGCTAAAAACAATACACATTTCATAAATACATGTTGCACACGTTCTTTTTCTCAACAACCCTCATATTTGTCATTTCTCCTTATACCACAAGTTATATACAGCGTCATTTACTAGTACTGTAATTTAAGACAAGTCAGTCACCTTCAAGTTCATTTCAAAATCCTTCTGTATGTTTTAAAATCTCTGAACAGTTCTGCTCCCTCCTATTTCGCTGAACTGCTGCAGCCATATGTCACACAGCACTCTCTGAGGTCAGCAGACCAGATGCTTTATTGGTTCCAGGCACTCATTTTAAGCTCAGAGGTGACAGGTTCTTCTCTGTTGCAGGTCCAAACCTGAGAAATGAGTTACCACTGCATGTCAGGTAGGCTCCCTCTCTCACTGTTTTTAAGTCTCGTTTAAAAGCTCACTTTTATTCCCTGGCTGTTGACACTGTGAGCTGATTTTAACTTGTCTGTAGTCTATAATATTAGCCATTTAGTTCTTATCTTTACCTCTGTGTGATCTATGTATTTTAGCCTGTGTCCTTGATTGTTTGTTTTTGCTGTACAGCACTTTGGTCGGCCTTGTTGCTGTTTAAGTGCTTTATAAATAAAGTGGTATGGTATTTAGACATGTACAACCCTCAGTGTCATCATTATCAAGTTTTTCCTTCTGTTTCTTTCTCCATTATTCTTTGTTAAAAATGATTACTGTGTTTTGTATACATTGCCACATTTCTTATCATTTTTACATCTTTTACTGTATGCCAGATGCCTGTTACTTTTCTTTTAATTACAGTTTTACTCTCCCCCATTCCCAAAAGGAATCAGGACTGTTAAGCCCCTCCCCAGCCCCACCCACCCTGTCTCTCCGTCATGTGCTAGCATCCAACAAAACTATACATCCGCATGGTTGTCAAACCCACAGATTAATGATTTCAGGATGGATGGTTTAATCACAGACCTACCACAGCCACACACATACAGGAGCCACGTTGTTAATCAAATTAAGTCCTGTCATGTTGGCGAAAGTGTCCAGTATTTTGTCTCTCCATTGTCCATCCATCCATCCATCCATCCATCCATCCATCCATCCATCCATCCATCCATTATCTTTTACCCGTTTCTTCCTTTTTGGGTCATGGCAGTCACTGATACCCATATCCAGCAGCCACTACAGTATGTGAGAAGCGGGGTACACCTGGACAGGTCTCCAGTCCATTAGAGGGATACATAGAAACAAACAAGACAATCAACAACAATCATTCACTCTCTCACTCTCACCTAGGGCAATTTAGTAACCAGTCAGTCTAACATGCATGTTTTTGTTCTGTGAGAAGAAACCGGAGTACGCCGAGAAAACCCACGTATGCACAAAGAGAACATGCAAACTCCACCCAGAAAGACCCCTGTCCAAGATTTGAACCAGCAACCTTTTCTTTGAGAAGCAACGGCTCTACCAACTGAGCCACCATGCCGCCCTCTCTCCACTGTCCTCCTCAGTTTTCTGTTTTCTGTTCTTGTCCCCTTTGTTGGCTCTAAATGGATTTAAACAGAATATTTTCACTGTTGTGCACAGCAGGTTTTTCTATCCCTGCATTTGATGAGCTCATGTGAGGTCTAGTGTTGGTAATGGGCATATCAATGTGCTTAACCCATCCGGATGTGTTCATGAGGAAGAAAATTTCACGCCACAAATGAAACCCTGTTGGAGCTGCCTGTTTCGATCACTGCTGACAGGAGCAGATATGATACATATGATGAATCTACTTGATTAGTGAATTCAAAAAAGTTTGGTGAACTGTATCACCCAAAGTTCCTTCATACTTACATTTTCATTTTGTAGTGACATACAGCTTATTTTCTTCTTCCCCACATCACTAAAATTGCTAAAGTTTATATTCCTTCTGTTGCCTGTGCATGTTTCCAAGATGGCTGCTGCACACTATCACAAATTCCTCACCCAGAACATCTGTCTTATCTTTTTTAATACTGTTAACTTCTGATCTCTAACATTGTTGGGTGTTTAATTGTGCTGTTTTTCCCACTCATTTTCTTAAACGTTGACCAGGCATTTTGTAGTTTTTATTTCTGAGTCTATGTTGGAAAGTAATCACTCCATGTTTTCTTTTTGTATCCCTAATAATTTTGTAAGTCACTGCCTTTTTCTGCTTGTAATCCAACGTTCTCTTGTCATGATTTTTCTGTAAAGTTTTGAGTGTCATGTTGTGTTTGTTAATGGTCTTCTGCATTCTGTATGCATCATTCAACCACTGTACCACTGTGCCTTTCCCTTTTATTTATTTTTATTTTTGGGGGGAAAACTACGCTATGCAGAATTTGAAATACTGTAGTCCCTTGCTACATTGCGGTTCTTTTATCACGGACTCACTCTATCGCAGTTTTCAAAATAAGATTGGACATGACACACAATTGGCTGATTGATGGATGCATGACTGTCATGGAATTTTATTTAAAATAAATTATTTTAAATTATTTAGTACCTGCTGCACATTTGTACAGCCTAGAGCAGCAGAAAAAGCTTCCTCCTGCAACTTTGTGTAGCTCACACTGCAGGATACACTTCCTGCTGCAAATGACCAGCTGTTCTCCACGCATGAACAGCTATTCACCATGCAGAGTGGATAAGTGGGCGTGGCCAAGAGCACTTGCAGGTGGCAAAGAGCAGAGGAGGCAGGGAGCTGAAATCATGACATTCTGTGCTCTTTTAGAGCATTTAGAGACTACTACAAAGTACTTACTACTTGTACTAATATTCCTACTTTGTGGTTTTTCACTTATCGCGGGGCTTCAGGGTACTGATGCCCCATAATAAACAAGGTGCTACTGTACTTTGTTAGAGAGGTAGACTGTAATATAAATAATGTTATTAACTTACTTTTATACATATGAATGTTTCAGTTCAGTGCCCTGAGATGACTCCTGTTGTGACTTGTTGCTATATAAGAAAACTGAATTGAATTGAATTAATGTTGAAAACACAAACAATATGTTGGTTGAAGAAGATAAAAAAGTACTTATTGAATATTTGTTGAAACATGACCTCATTCATTTTGGATCACCAAAGGCTGGACTGTGTCCTAAACAACTTGTCTTTAAAAGAAAACAGCTGCGTGACTGATCCCTGCAGTCCTGGCTCAGGTTTACCTCTTACCCATGAGGAAATGGGACACGTCTTCCAGCTGTGGGATGTTATCCTCACTGTATTTGCAGTACTTGGTCAGCAGCGGGAGGTTCTTCAGATACTCCTCACAGGCATGGCTGGGATACAGCTTGTTGAGCTCCCTGAACACCACGCCCCAGGTACGCACCTCCTCTGCTGTGTAGTCTATACGAGGAATAGGACTGCCACTGAAAAACAGTTTAGTTAACAAAATAAATGGTGAGATAACACAAGAACACACAAGTACCGTATAACCAGAGCAGGATCAATTTTAGCCATGTAAAAGTACTTAAAGAGAGTGTTCTTTGATGTTAAGTTTTAACATCTCGATGCTGACACAGTTAGGATTTTAAAATGTTCTTTAAAAAAGGGGTGAAGCTTCAAACACCCATTTGGACCATGGACGGCCCAAATGGGTCATCAACATTCTGAAACACCGTCCAGCTGACAGTCGCTAAAACAGATTCATGGAAGGTTTGAAGAGACACTGATAAAGTTTATCAACTTGTATGTCGATGATACCACTTTATAGTCTTTTTAAAAAAGTCCAACTTCTCCCCATCTCTTAATAAATCAACTGAAATGATTTTCTTTGAAAACACTTGTTATATTTAGCCAATTTTTGTGAATTATTCTCCAAAATTCTACATTTTGGTAGAAGTCAGTGAAGGTTTGTTGAAGTTAAAGAGATTAATTATAGAAATATTTGTAATGCACTTAATATTGATCATTTTGAGAAGATTATTTCAATCTGTTCTGCTGTTAACCCTAAAAATTATATTTAAAAAGTATCAGCATTAAATCTAAAGAAGGTCAACATCTGCACAAACCTCGTAAGCCTGTGGGTTAAAATTATACCATTCTTTAATTACAGTCGAGGGCCGCACAAAATCACTCCAAGGGCTGCAAATGGCCCTTGGGCCACACTTTGGACACCCCTGGGTTAGGGTTATGCATGTGCTGGTAATGGTTAGGTTTATGATAAGGGTCAGGGTTAGGCTATAGGAATGAATGAAACATGAATGGAAGTCCATGCAAAGTCTCTGTAAAGATAGAAAGACAAAAGTGTGTGTATGTGTGATTCAGTACTAGTAATTATCGTAGTTTGGACTCACTTGTTAATATTACTGTATTGGCGTTTCAATGAATTGAAAAACAAATCAAAGTAAAACACCTTTAAGGAGAAATTGAAACTTACTGTTTGAAGTTCAGAGCCAGATCAGCAAAATATGTCCTCCTTTTACGGTACACTTTGTCTCTGAACCCCTATGAAAACAGCATGATTAAACCTCAGTTTACATTCTCTCAGAAATTTTTTATTGTAAAAGTGCATCCATTGTTTCTGTTTTTTCTTATATTCTGTGCAATAAATAGACACTGTATGTATGAAAACACAAATTCAGGGCTACATACAGGGTGATCTGCATCTAGTTCGGAGCCGTACATCAGAACCTTGTTGGCACACAGATCCAAGTCAGAGATTTTCTTAGGGAACCAGGGAGTGCAGTCCACACCTAAAACAAATATCAGCATTCAAATCTTCTGCTTAACAGAATGAAAGGTGCCTAAGCAGTGTTTAATGTCTGATTGTGTTCATCCAGGAGTTCAATATATGACTCACCGTCATGGAGCCGAGTGGAGCTGTCAGATGGTGCAATCTCAACAATGTCCGTGTGCTTCCTCAGCAGCTCAGTCAGCTCCTTCAGCTGCTCATGCTCTGAATCACAGTCTACAAAGATCTCAAAGTCTGAATCCCTTCGTTTGGACTTGCGAGACTCAATATGAACAAGGCTGATGTGTTTTTCCTGCACAGACAGGGTCCCAACACGTGCACGGGTTCTCAGCACAACCAAGTTTCAACCAAGTTCTTTGCAATTAAAGGTTTACAGTAACAAAAGACATCAGCTTCTGACAAGTAAGCTCATAAATGTGATCGTTAAGCGCCCACCTGGAAAAGCTTAAGAGCTTTAACAAGACCGCTCACTTCGTTTTTCAGGGTGAAGATGATGGTCGCGGCCCTTTTCCTGCAGGTGCTGGGCCGACCAGTCCAGAGGCCCTGGTTCCTATCGCCTCCATTCAATGCCATCTTTATTTTTTTACAGGGGGAAGGATATACATACATATGAAGGATAGAATAAGACTTTCTCTCCTATATGCTATAAAAACAAAGTGAGCATTTTTATTGTTTTTAAGAGCTGCATTCAGTTTTTGAATGTTCATTAATTAATACAGTTATCAGCCTGCAGGTACATACACTGAGAATATCACAGCTTTTGACCACAGAGGAGAATACTGTAGTCACAATAAAATGGGATTTGACTTTTTAACTTTCAGTCCCAACCTTCACCAACCAGTTCTGACAGGTGGTGGGTGAGGGAGACACCTACTGGGGGGTCACAGCCTTGGCAAACCATGTGACCACAGACAGCTTTTCAGTCTCTCTACATGTTCATTAGTATCAAAAAAAAAAAAAAATAAATAAAAAAAAAAAAAGAAAGCAGTCATTCTACTAGTTATCAAAACAAAATAAAAAGAACATTATACAAATTGTATATAGTACAGTATATAAATATATACATATACAGTACAGTATATATACATATACAGGTAGTCCTCGACTTACAGCCTCCCCGACTTACAGCATTTCGGACTTACAGCCTGCCTCCCCAGTGACGT
>JARVGQ010068824.1:0-10650 GCA_031762355.1 Hypsolebias martinsi | reverse complement strand
TGATCCAATTTAGCAGAGAAAACAGGCACACCGATATTTTTGCTCACAAAAAGGCACATATTTTATGTTCAAATTTGTGTATTTGTATCAAAAGGACACTCACATTGACTAAGAAGCTTTCATGTCTCACATAAGCTGCACGAGCTCAAGCACGCCCTCTTAGAAAGAGGGTCTGTAATGGTTGGTTTAAATAAAATGGCTTTTTTATATTTATAAAATGTTTTTTTTTTTTTGTTTTTTTTTTAACCGAGATTAGAGCTCAACTCGTCTAATAAATGGGTGAAATAGCCCTTTATGGTCGCTCTCGCTGCCCATTAAGAAACGGTTTCTCTCAACAGGTTGTAAAGCAGCAAAATGCACAAAAGGATTACAGTACTCACATCTGGATGCGCTCCTGGGACGAGCTGCTCGTGCAACAAGTCATTAACAGGGAACCTTAACGCTGACAACTTTTGTCGTTCAGTTTCCTCTAATTTGGCAAAAGATGCGTCAGTGAAAGTGCGCAGAACGCGTGCGTGAAGGCATGCTTTTTTTTATATTGTCCCAACTTTCCTTCAACTTTTCCTTCTTTGCAACCAACCTCTTATGATCCGAATAAAGGTTCAAGTCGCACATCAGCAGATATTTTCCTTCGCCTCCAAATCTCGACAGTCCCCGCACAAGAGGTTTGGTTTTACGCAGCAGTGATTGGCGCAGCGTTCACCCGAATGGCGCACGAAAAAGAAAAACAATAAAACAGACCCCGACTCGCAGTTTGGAGTGGGTCTCACTCCAGTCCGAGACTGATCAAAGTCCATCAACGCAAAACGAATACGTCCTGGTGGAGAGCAACTCCTGGAGCTGCTCGGATGCTGTTCCGCTGATTTCTCAGCGCAGCCGAGTTGTGAGCAGAGGTGGAGAGAGATAAGCAATCTTTCTGAAATGGACCCACGATGTCCAGTTACATGTGAGCGCTCCTCCGGGTCCTAAAGATAATACTGACACATCTCAACTTTAACACATTTAACGCCATTCCTGGTAGTTTTCATTTGCGCCAAACATAAATAAAATCAGATACTTTAGTCTGCAGTGGTGCTGTTAGAAAGCGACGAGTAACAGCCATTTGATCATGCTCTGTGGACTTGAATAGTAGTTATCAACTCTTGATACGCGCAGAAATTCAACAAACAAAGAACATTTCTATAGAAATGCGTGAGAAGCGCTGAATCGCTATGGATGAATGAACTGCTTTCTGCGGAAGCGTCCAACAGCACGAGGGTTCAGAAAACACCAACTTTAGTCGATCTGATGCTGTTTAGAAAACTCAAACTGGTTGGAAACAGCATACAGCATTGTCCCATTGTCTTAAATAATAAACAGTCAGCACCCACTCTTGATAACGCATTTACATATTGAGTTTATTACAAGTGATTATAGACAAAAACAGACGGAAACGATGGTGAACCTCTGCAAACCTAACGCGCGTGAAGCGCAAGTTTCAGGAATAAAGTCAGGGGGAAAACAAACAAACAAACGTTTTAAATAATCATGAAGCCAGTCACGTGTGCACAGTTTATTCTTTTAAATCAAATAGCTTATCATCTCTATAACAGCGTCTTGACTCGCTTTCAGGATTAAAAAAAAGCTAACCTTACCTCACGGATAAGAACGTCTCAGGTGTCCTTATGGAAAATCAAATAAAGGAAGAAAATGAATAATTCGTAGTTTGTTGAGAAATGATATAGATTGTTTGGCAGCAGAGCTGAAAAGATAACTAGCACGAGGTGCGCCTGTTTGGGGCTCCCTTGGTGCGGAGTCACAGATGTCACCTTCTCCGCTACAGGGCGCCCGGCTGCGCGCACAACAGCCATGGTGACAGGTCGCTTTGAAGACGCATTTTAATTGTGCTCTAATGCCAACCAGTGGAGATTACACGAGAAGAAGAGCCGCGCCCAGCTGAAGGTCAGCGCCGTAACCGAGGAGCCCGGATCCGGTGACGGAGCGGTGCAAATTTGGAAAACTACTGAGTTGCAGATTTAATTGCTGTTCCATTTTTTTTTTTCTTCTCCACAACGATTGTTTTGTTACAAGCAGTTTGTTTCTGTTGCTGCTGAATGCAGGTGGTTTAAAAACCAGCATGCTTCATTAGAAAAAGGGTAAAGTTTTGGAAAGTTCAGCCTTTTTTTTCTTTTTTTTTTTAAAGGTTTTGATTTCAGGACCCTGGACAGCTCCATCATCCTACCTGCATTAAAGCGGATGGGAGGGTTTATTTAAATGTACTGTAGTTACAAAAATATATAAGCACTTTTTTATCAAAAGTTTACTAAACATATTTTGAGTGCAATTATGATTTTGCCCATATCTGCGCATATGTATTTTTTCTGTCTGTTAGCAAAATATCTCATGAACCAATGGTAAGGTTTTCATGAAACTGTCAGAAGGTAATCAACCAATATAATGTATATCTACAGGTGATTACATTTTGATGTCAACCCTATTTGAAATGGCTGCAGCAGCTAAGCAACGTTAGCAAATGTAAAAATGGGCATACATTACCAAATCTTACACATATTTAGCAGAAATTTATTAGGAGAGTAGCTGAGAGTTATCCCCAATGCATATTCTTAACAGCTTAACAATCGTAATTTGCATGAGATCTGTTTTTATAGTATTGGCATTAACTGTTGGTCTACCTCACCTAACTTTTAGCAAAAATATCACATGAACCACTGGACATATTATGATGGAACTCCAAAGATGTAATTGTTGGAAGGATATCTGCAAATAGTTAACTAGATAATAGTTAAAGTGAACTTTTGGAGTACATGGATTAAGAATGACCATCACAGATAATTAACATTAACAACACAACAATAACTCAAACTCAGTCTGTTGTGCTCATACTGTGCTGACATGTTGTTTTAGCTGCGAGACATCCTTAATGCATGATCTGAGCACCTCACACACCTTTGAAGAAAACTTTGGCATTAACTTTTTTGTATTAACCCTGTTTCTCTGTTAGTAAAATGTTTCGTAAATCACTTATATTTTACTGATAATCTTGTGATGACATCTAAATCTGAATATCTGTATAGTCGATTAAAGATGGCTGCCTTGGGTAATATACTTTGCATAAAACAGTCTCTGAGTCAGCTTTACGAGCTCAACCTTGACGTGATTGAGAGTCACATGCAGCTCATATTCTGATGGTAACTTTTCAGGAATAACTTCTTTTTTTCCAACATTTTACTAACACTGCTATAACTTTGACATTGGCAACATAAGATGACCTCACTTTAATGTTATGACAAGAAAAGCTGCAGGAAATATGCATTAATTTAAGGAACGCTATTGGCGTTTAACAATTTGGAAAAGTGTGAAAACAGGGTCACAAGTCTGTTTTTCCCACCCCCATTCATTAAGTTTTAACTCTAGATTTGTGTTCACAGACAATAAGAAAATAATTGTTCTTTTTAAGAGACATACAATTCCTTACTCCCTTTCCACTGTCATTCTACGTCTGGATTTGAATTAGTCTATTGTCCACATTTCTTCCATGCTGTTCAAATCTCTTTTTAAATCAGTGTGCTGCTCCTTCAGACTCCAACAGCCAGTAAAAAAATATTTGAAGTCACATTACAAAGTGTTCCTGTGTTCTGTTAAATACATTTTTTGGTCACAAAACTTGAGGTCAGCATCGAGCTGCGTTTGTGTTTTACAATTTCTCTGGAATGTTGTCTTAAATCCAAACGTACGTTCATGGTACCCATATGGTAGAGTCAGAAAGACCTCTCTCTGTATCTTTCACAGTTTTCTGCAGAAATCTTTGGTGTATGACAACAATCCAGAGGTGGAGCGTGGCCCCTCATCCTCTGCGTGTCCTTTCCCTCTGTGCCACAGAGAGTTCAGGCTGACAGAGATGGAGGGTTTGCTGTTTCATTCTGCTCCCAGGGGTCTATTGATGGTTTCAAAGTGGAGTCCACCTGCCATGGCTTTAATCATCCGTGACCCCAGCTGCATGTTGGAAGACCACCGATGGGGTGGGATCAGCAGTCCTTACAGGGATATGTGAGCAGTCAAGAAGAAAAAAAAAAGAGAGACAGGCATAAAGAGGTGATGAAGAAACACTTGGACCTGTAGTTATGAGAATGAGTTTCCCTTCACGCTGACTGAGATTCAGAACAACAGTGATTTGGATACTTTCAAGCTTTGGCCTTCTTTTCCTTACAAAGAATTTTGATTTGGTTGAATGTATTATTGGTGTGTTTAATGAGTGTTTCTCCAAAGGTGAAGCACAGTGAATCAGCATGCAGACACAACTCATGGCTGCCAAATTAATTCAATTTATTCCAAAGCCTTTTCTTAAGGCCAAGGTTGTAATCATGGCTTGCAATTAGATGGGATATAAATATTAGATCACCTAACTTTGCAAGTCCAAATGAAAGGGAACCTAAAGGATTTTTTTTTTTTTGGCTGTTAATTTCCATAAAGACTTCAGATGCTTGTGGCTATAATTAAAGCAAAACTGGCCTACAGAGCTGTGCAAAAGTTTTGAGCCATGCCTCATTTCTTTATACAAATTCATTTTGTTTCAAATAAACCACACTTTCTTGTCATTTACTGTGGAAAATTGTTTTTAGCAATAATTCACAATACTTTCTAAAGCTATTTAAATATTTGATTTTTAGGCACTAATTGCTGTTTGCTTATTTTCAGCCAAGTCAATGTATTAGACTCTATAGGGATGCTAACAGCACACCCTCATGCATGCAAAACAGAAGCAGCTAAGTTAGAGATTTAAACCATTGGTGTCCACACATATCAGGCATATTAGCAGAAAACTAATTTTCAGGGATATTCAAATTCATGTTAAAACATGTTGTTTCTATGTCTTTGGTCCAGTCAACAAATTAGCAACTTTGCATCAACAAGGTGTATTTCATGAAAAGCCATGAGACTTGATGAATTACTACTCTGAGTGCTGTGGAACAATATTGGATCCAAACCAACGTTAAATTCATTTCAAGCCTTTTGGTTAGATTAAATTTTAATTTAACATTTTAAATTGCTTAATCACTTCTTTTTTTTTTTTTTCTTTTTGGGTATATTTACAGTTTGCGTCAGTAGATTGTGTTCAGGTGAGCTTTAACTCCTGTTTCTTTTACAGACCAGCTTTTTAAGTATTTATTTATTTCAGCTAGTTTCACAGTCTGTTTGGTCACACACCTGCTCTCGGTAACTGATCACCCCATGTGTTCTTGTCTGATTTATTCCCTCAGTGCAGCCTATGCACTAGTCGAGGTTCTTTATTCATTTCAAATCTTGTCATAGCTATCCCTCAATGTTAACCATGGTTGTTTGCTGCAAATGCTACTTTAGCACCAAAGTTTTATTAAAAATATTTTAACCTAAAAGGTCATTTCTATGTTTGTGTCCTTGTTATTATAGAACACGACTAAATGAAGGTATATTTTAAGAAATTAAACAAATTATGTGGTATTATAACAGGCTCATGTTAATTAAAATGTTAAAACTACCATTCAAAATGGTGTGAACACAACATCACTTCAAGATGTGTCTTTTTATCCTTAAATGTGTTGCAAGTTGTAAGTATTTTTTTTTATGTGGCCTAATAAACATGGCTTCTTCTTTCAGATAATGTTCGATGCCTGAAAACACTTTCTTACAATCACTGGAAGAAAATTGTAAAGATGTAGCTCAAGACTTTACAAAGTATTGACACAAGTTTAGTCATGTTGTTGAGAATAGCATCTTACCTTTTCAGATTATACAGTCAGACGTCTTTTTATAATTGAAGTGGCTCTTCACCTTTGAGGTGGTGCGTTGAGGCACCGTGTGGTGATGCATGACAGTGTAGCTTTATCACCAAGTGAGACATGGTTGTGAATTTGAGTGGGTTGGTGCCGAGCATAAAAGCCTCTGTTTACAAGGAATTTGTGATGCTGTTCTGGAGAGGATGCCAAGTCGACTGTGGTGAAGAGAATCGTTCAGGGCAAAGAGGGGAAAAGGAGTTCAAATCACCATTTATGAGTAATTAAAGTTCTGAAAAGTGTATTATGTTCATCAGTGTTTGCATAATGTGGAAGATGTGGTCAAGTAAGAGGGACTCAAACATAAAGGTGTTAATTTACCTCATTGTGATTGTGTATGAGAAACAACTTTATTGGCATTCAAGAATCCTTAATACACACATTGCATTTCCACTAGGACCTCTATAAATACAATAAGTAGTTTCTTTTCTGCCACGATCTGTGCTTTTTTTTGTCAATAGTCTTTTGTGTTTTGTGATTATTTCTTTTCATTTTGTGATTCTTGTGTTTTAATTGATTTCCCCTGCGTTCCTTTTGCCCGGGTGTCTCCATTCCCTCATCATCCCAGTTTATATATTCTGTTTGTCTCTTCCCGTTCTCTCAACGGGGGGTTCATCGTTTGTTTTCATGCCGCAGTCCATTCCTCCTCATACAGCTCGTGTTCCTCAAGTATTTCCTTGTGTTTGGCAAGTTTGCTGCCCTGTCAGCATTTTCGTTGTGTTTATAAAACAAAGTTTTGCAGCTGTTCGAGTTCCTGGTGTCACTCTGCATTCTGCGTCCACACATGCTACCGACCGCAACAATTTCTCACCATTTGTTTTTTTATCTTTATTTTACCAGGCAAATCCCATTGATAACAATATTTTGCAAGGGAGGCCTGGGCCTGAAGGTCGTCTAAAATGCATGTTTTTGATCTGTGGGAGGAAACCGGAGTACCTGGAGAAAACTCACGCAATCACGAGAAGAACATGCAAACTCCACACAGAAAGACCCCAGGTCCAACCAGGGATTGAACCCAGGATCTTCTTGATGTGAGGCAACAATGCTAACTACTGAGTTGACGTGCTGCCCATTGTAGTTGCTTGTTAAATGTGCCATCAGGCCTTTGTCATAACAGTTGATCCTCTAAACTTCACTATTGTATCTCCTGAAAGTCTTTGAGGAGAAAAGCAAGTTGTGTTTTGCTATTTTACACAAAAACACACAACATGAGGTTTTGTCCCATTGTACGAGTGATGAGTCTGGACTAGATTGGCACAACCATTGCACAACACAGACACATCATGCAAATACGCTTCATTAATCAACTTAGCATAACTTATTTTTGGACCGTTTTATAACCTTCCTTATTTCCGAGCGCATCTACTGCGTGTGGCATCTTAATGTACAATATGTCGCTCTACTTATTTGGGAGTGGTGGCACAGAGATTAGAAGGTGGAACTGTGATTGGAAGATCACCGGTTCAACTCCCAGTACCGACAAAGTCAAAATGTGGGTGGGATAGGTGAAGCATCCACACCTGTCTCCACCCTCATTTGCCTCACTCTGGACCCTTGAGCAAGGCCCTGAACCCTCACCATCTGCTCCTCTGGGTGCCCTAAATAGCAGCTCTCTGCTCCACACGGAGGGCTGTGGTAGCTCTGTGACCTATGGTTGCATCAGGAAGGACATCCTGGACTATGATATTTTATACATGCATGCTCCTCTTAAGTGTCTTTATTTGCTGGACACTGTTTATCATGGAGTTTTAAGATATATAACAGGTTTAAAGGGTTTAACACATCATTGAACTTTATATAACTGGGTTGGATGGACGACACTGGCCACTCGTAGACGCCGTCATTGGCATATATTTTACTTAAAAGGCCACCTCTTCCTTCGTATTTGTTGCCCCTTATAAAGAGAAAGTCCACTGGAGGATACACTTCGTTGTGAGAACTTATTTTTTATTTTCAGTGCCTGAAGTCCGAATGAACTTGGAAATAAATGTTTTCAGTTTTCTACTCCATGTTCTTGGAACCAGTTGCAGAAATACATGAACCTAAAGCAGCTGTTGCCACTAAATGTTTTTAAGGCTGTTCATACTGATTTGGTGAAGGACTCATAAATGTTTTAACTGAGGAAACTTTTAATGAAGTTGTTTATGATGGAGTTAACTTTATCTGATTTTGTTATGAATGTTCTGTAACCCCTGTGTGCTGCTGCCAGTCTTGGTCAGGATTCTCTTGCAAAAGAGATTGTTTTATCTCAGTGGGATTTTTGAGGTGAAATAAAGGTTAAATACAAAATAAATAAAATCTGGCATGAAAATAATTAAGTCTCCATGTGAGTTAGTTCACTGTGGAGACCCCTGAAGAAGGGAGCAGCTGAAAAAAGAAGAGTAAAAGAAAAAAAAGGAGCTCTACTTATTTGAAGCTTGTGTTTAAAATATAAATAAAAACAGAGTTATTGTCATGTTTTATAACTTTTCTTTCTTTTATATTTTTCCTGTGATTCTGGGCAATATTTAAATGCTATTTTCTAATTGTTCCATTGCATGACGTTAAGTGGTGTTTCTTTCATTGCTTACAAAAATACTACCACATGTGATATACTGTAACTCCCATATTACTGGTCCAATTCCTGTACATTGTTATGAATTATATATAATATATATTACAATTATATATATACACACACACACACACACACAAACACACACACACACACACACACACACACACACACACACACACACACACACACACACACACACACACACACACACACAGGGACTGGCCAAAACATTATGACTATTTCTGGTATCAACCTGCTTTGATTTGTTTTACTGCACTAACATCACAAAGATCAGAGTGAAAGAACCCAAACAGAGTTTCATTGGTCATGTCGGTGGTTACACTTTGGATAAAACAATAAACTGGGACACATTTGGCAAGAGAAATATTTATATTTAGAATATATTTTTAAAGTAAAGATTAATTCAATGCATTGTGTTCTTTAGCAGTTTAATGTCAAGTTACATAAATATGTTTCTGCAGGTGATTTCTTCTGTGAAATCCAAGTAAAAAATGCAAAAACAAGTTTCTTTTGTGAATAAACTGAAGCAGTTAAATAAATTCAATTCAGAGAAACCACAATGAATGAGCTATTTTATCAGCTGTTGTCGTCCCCTCCAGTCGTCGTTCGGCTGCTCAGTGACGACCTCCAGCTGCTCCTCTTCTGTGTTTTCCTTTGACTCCTGAAACAAGACGCTCGCACAGTTTGCTGTTCCTGCCTCATTATTATTTCTGTTCTTGTAGTTTTCTTGCTGATGCAAAGATTCCAGCTGTGAGGAGAACAACATTTGTGCAGCTGATGAGAAACTGTTTTACTCTGTGAACGTCTGGTCGGGGAAGTAAGACCAGCACAAATTCACTGATGTGTAACTGGTGAAGACTGATTAGACTCATCTGAACTTTATGGCTATATATTGTATTGTACGCTGACGATACTGCAATGTTATTAAAAAAGGCATTTTAATAGCTTTATCTCACCATGACTCCAGCTGAGATGTGCATAACATTTAATTACTAGCTACAGAAAATCCACATTTACAGCAATCCCACACTCTGCTAAAAATGAGAGTCTAAAGGCGCTCGAGGGAATATTGTTTTGTGAATACACAAAAGTTTTGTTTTTATTGTTTAGCCATGTGTTCATAAGAAAACAGCCTTTTAGCTGTACCGGCACAGAATTTGTGTCTTAATCCTTTTTGAGATTAAGTTTCTGCCTTTTTGTTGTTGTGTGACCAGTTTTGGGCCCCATTGTGGAGTGAAAAATGGGGAGGTAGAAATACCCTCTGCTCATGTTGTGAGTGTGATAACTTATCAAACAAGCAACGTGACTTCCATGTTGGTGTGAAACTACAAAGTGCATCTAGGCATGAGAAAGTTCATTATCAAAAACTGGGTTGCTTCTATGTGCGATACTGCAAAATTTGGTATCAATTGATACCAAATAATTACAGGCCCAGTATCACGATGCTGATACCGATATGGTACTTTTCAATATACGGTGAATTTTGATGAAGTTTAAGTGTTTTGGGATTTTTCCTTCGGATCATTTATTAGTTAAAATCCAAGATAGAATTATGCAAAGTTTATAAGTAAAAAAATTTTTTTTATTATAATAAAAGTTTGTTCTGAAAAAATAGAACAGTAACAAAACTATTTTCCGCATACCTTGTGATGGCTGGATTTTTTTTTCCTTAAACAAAGTGTACTAAATGATCACTTAAGAATAAACTGAAACATTGTGTTCAGAAACTACGATATTTAAATAAAAATTATCCCTTCATTGCACTCCTTTTCTGGATTTTTTTTTTCTTAAATAAACAGACTGTACATATCACACCGCAACAAATGTTATAAAACAATAAAATATATTCAGGATATAAAAGAGTAAAACAAAATTTATCATCTTAAGTGAATTTCTTTTCTGAGTTTGAAAAAATAATTACAAATCAAAAATAATTAGCGAAAATACAATAAATAAAGTGTACCGGTAAATACCAAAACAACCCCCAAAGCCTTGAGTTCAAAGAAATATCCCCAGAATCCTCTCCATGGGCCCTGCCTGACTTTGCAAAATTGCTTTGTGCTGTGACAGGAGAGGCGCTTACAGTTGGCTCACATCTTTGATAAAAAAAAAACAGCTGTGCGTACAGGAGAGAAACTGAAGCTCAAGTATCTGGTATTGATCAATAATTCCCATTTTGGTATTGATATCTATTGCTGTATTGTTGCTGTTATCATCATTCCTTAGTTTGTAATCTATTGCTGTACTGTTACTGTTGCCATC
>JARVGQ010068785.1:0-10661 GCA_031762355.1 Hypsolebias martinsi | reverse complement strand
CTCTAAATTGTCCCTAGGTGTGAGTGAGAGAGTGAATGGTTGTTTGTCTCGTTTGTCTCTATGTGGCCCTGTGATGGGCTTGCGGTCTGTCCAGGGTGTACCCTGTCCCTCGCACAGTGATTGCTGGACATGGGCACTGACGACCCCCATGGCCCAAAATGGAAGAAGCGCTAAAAGATAATGGATGGAATGGATGGATGGATATATTAATCATGGATTTACCTTATCATGTTAAAATATCACTTGGTAAAGAGCTTCTATCCTATGGCATCTCACTGACTGTTAAATCTTCCTTATTTTTCGGTATCTTGATTTATTTTGTGACAAATGTGCTGTGTATGAACATAATACACAAGCAACACCTCTGTCTCAGAGGCTTTCTTTTGGTACATAAATACCAGTTTTCCACTGGCATTTGTTCACTCTTTCATTTTAATGACAGTACAAATATATATGAAGTTGTATAAATTATATGTTAAACTCCCATAGGAAATTGTCACATTTGGCCCATAAATAAACTCACACAAATTGGATAATGAGGTTGCTGCAGCGAGGCTATTGTAGGTCTTTGATTGGTAACACTACACAACACCACTGATGATTCTAATAGGTTGGCTTTTCTTGCCTGTTCTTTATATACCATCTGGCCCATGTAACAACTACATCCCTTCAGGCCCACAAATAATGACTTTCCATATCCTTGCATCTAACCTGTGCGTGGCTTATTGTGCTGCAGGCAAATACGTGACACATCACATCCCTCCCCATCTCTTTCTGCATTTTTGCTACACCTTTATGGTTGATTTTTTTTTTCTTTCTGTTATGGAGAGAGGTAGACCTTTGCTGGCAGGATAAAAGGCAGGGGTAGCACTCCTCAATCATCCTGCCCTCCAGGAGGCGAGAGGAACGAGGGATGAGAGGGATGGGGGGCCTGGCAGGGTGCAGAGATGTAAGACACACTGAGATACAGCTTTGCCTAGTGTAAAAAACTGTTGACTTTTCTCTCCATCTTTCTTTTCACTCCTCTTTTGTTGCCTTTGGGGACAAAAGGCATGCAAATATTGGTGCAGAAGCATTGAAACCTCTGGTGAAAGCATATTTAAAATGTCAGGGCACTGACTGGAAAAATGAAGCAGTTGGAAAGTGCATCTCCCGCATAGTCCTGTGGGTATTGTGGTCCACAGGTGAAGTATTCTTTTTGCAGGCCAAATTGTGCCATTATGTCGTTGTTTTTCTTTTTCCCTTCCAAAAGTTGCAACACCAATAACTATAGTAATAAACATATCTTTTACATTGCAGTTTATTAAAGCAGTTGGCGATTCCAATGTTGAAACATGTGTGGTCATGCCGAGGATAGAGAGGGTAATATGGACAGACGTACACCCAGAAATCTTCACTCTGATCCAGGCACAAGTCCCCCCTGGGAAGGTTGCAGGGCCTGGGTCAGCCATATGGTGGCAGAAGCCCCTGAAGGAGCAAGTCTAATACACTGGATCAGCTTCAATGCTTCCTGACCAAGGCCAGGGCTGCACCACCAGGCAGGTAACTGAGGGTGATAGTACCAGAGTCCCCAAAGGGGCGGCACCATTAGCAGCCTGAAGGCAGAAAATTGCAAATGGTTTCATCCACGGCACTGGCAATGCTGAGTAAAATTAAAATCATGGCTGCTGTGACCATAAAATCTGCAGAGCTGTTCAGACAATATACTTTTGGTGAGAAACTGAACCCAGTCTTAGTGCCATAACAGTCAGGATGCTCACAATTTATGCAGAGGGATGTAGCAAAACCCAAACAGATGCAAACTGTCAGTAAAACCAGACTTAAATGACTCAAATCAAATTATCTTGAGTCAGCATAACAAACAAAATCAATCAAGAAAACCAGCACAATACAATTAGGACAACAGTGGACCTGACAGGACACAGTGGAAAAACAGTGAGTATATGCAGCAGTAGTGGTCATGACTGAATGGCAACAAGTGCACTGAATATTTCTTTTTTTATGATCCAGAAACAAGGATAATGAAAAATAACTATGTACATCGCTATCATGGATGTACTTTGTTGGTTTGAACTTGTAAAGTATTCCAAGTGTAATTGATTGCAATTACATCATCATAAAAGCAACCATCTCCCCAGTCAACCTTGGGTCAGCAAAGTTTGGCTTATTTATCATTAATGAAATTCTATTTAACTATTTTTATTTCTGGATATATTTTTAATAGGGATGCACAATATTATCTGTATGGTATTGGTATCGGCCAATATTAGCGTTAAAGTTAAATATTGGACATCGGCTATTCCATAAAAATAATCACCGATGATATAAAAGGCTGTGTTTTTGTATGACAACCCAGTGACAAGGAGACCTGCATTGCCAGCACAACTTGATGTCACACGCACCTACCTGATCTGATCACGGCATAGTGGAAGAAGCCAAAATGTTGGTGGTGTGGAAGGTTTTTATCATTGAGAATGGTGGATTCCAAAGATTTATGGACTATGTTGAGCCTCGCTACATTGTCCCCAGTCTGAGACATTTTTCCAACGTAGCCTTACCCGAGTTACAAGCTGTCATTTCCGACATCATTGAGAAGCTAATAGTCGACAGCACTCGGGTGAGTTTTACCACAGACATCTGGATGTCAAGTGTTAGCTCCGTTAGCATGATTAGTCTTACAGCACAATGGATAGACAAAATTTTTGAACTTAAAAAGTCTGTCCTTCATGCACAGGAGTGCAGAAGATCCCACACTGCAGCTAGGAACCAGGAACAAGCCTCCACAAGTGAGACAGCATCACAGGTGATTAATGCTAATAAATAACATTTAACACTTTTCATTTACTATAAGTTAAAGTGATGTGCATTTGGCTGTTACTGAATTAGCTTTTACAGCGGTTACACAATTTTTGTAGCAAATAAGCCTAAATAAGAGGGCTTTGTTCTGACAAAGGAACTTATATAAAAAATATCGGTATCGGTTATCGGCCAAATAAGTTTTAACATATCGGCATATCGGCCAGAATCCAATATCGTGCATCCCTAATTCTTAATTACAAATTCAATCCTCCACTGGCATGGATGATACCAAAACAATTATTCTTTTTAGCTGCTTTGTGCTGGACGGGGTATATCTTGAGCTTTACAATATATAACTTTTTTTTAAGTGCTCTGATGTTCGATTGAAGTCAGAGGCCATAAATAAACCAAAAACATTTTCTTCCTTAATAATCAAGTATTGAACAAAATCATGTGTTTTTGATCAGTGCTGTGTTGAGAAATATAATAGGTAATGTTTGAAATCTGTATTCTCCTTCTAAGTTCCTCGGACAAGGATTGATCATTTAATTGGTATTTGAATTTACTTTCAAGCTCAATTTTTATGTACCGGTAAATTTAAATTTACTTCTATTAGAACTCTACCAACTCAGCAATAATCCAGTCAGCTATCATACATTCAATTCAAACAAAAGGCTTCATCTCACTGTTTGACTAAATTTTGTTGTACACTTTTGTTGTTTTGCCAGTTATGTTTTATTTTTTTAACATGGCTCATTTGTTTTCTATGCAACATTTTTCAAAAAGTTAAGAAACAAAACATTACCTTCTCATTGCAACTTTGTACAAAAAGATGTAATGTACTGTAAACATGTAATGTTTTAACATAAAAATACAGTTTCTCTTACTGCATGTATGACAACTTCTGTGCCAGTTAATTATTGCTGCAAACATTTGTTCTTTCACGCAGTAGCCTACTTCCTATTGTCACTTATCTCCAATAGGTTTCATAAAACAGGTGTTCTAGTATCCTGGTTTAGATCCTACCTGACTGACAGGAGTTTTTCTGTTCATTTAAGGGAATCTTCATCATCTATTGCTCCACTAATCTGTGGGGTCCCTCAAGGGTCTATCTTAGGTCCACTGCTTTTTAATCTTTATATGTTGCCTTTGGGGTCCATTTTTAGAAAGCATTACATCCATTTTCAATGCTTTGCTGATGATATTCAGTTGTATTTGACCATTAAGTCAGATAGGGTCACTCCACTTGAACTGTCTAAATGACATTAAAGTCTGGTTAAAACTAAATTTTCTGAATTTAAATGAACATAAAACTGAAGTCATCAGCTTTTGTAAATGTAATACCCTTGACTCTCTTGGCCCCTTGGCTTCATACTGCCACTACACTGTCAGGAATCTGGGAGTTATTTTCGATAGTGCTTTTAAGTTAAACAAATGGATAAATGCAGTTGTGAAATCCAGTTTCTTTCAACTAAGACTTATTGCCAAGGTGAAGTCTTTCCCTTTAACAGACCTTGAAAAGATGAGTTACGCTTTTATTACCTCTCGTTTGGACTATTGCAATTCATTGTATGCTGGTTTAGATAAATCATCTTTACATCACTTACAAACTGTCCAGAATGCAGCAGCTCATCTTAGCAACTAAAAAACATGATTACATCTGGCTTCCTGTCCACTTTCAAATTGATTTTAAGATTTTGTTGTTTGTTTTTAAAGTCTTAAAAGGTCTGGCCCCATCATATTTATGTGATCTGCTTAACATCTACACTCCAATAAGAGCACTCCAGTCTACCAACCAGTTCTTCTTAGATGTCCCCAGCTCTAAACTGAAGTTCAGAGGTGATTTGGCTTTTGTGGTTGCTGCTCCAAAACTGTGGAACAGTTTAACTGATTGAACCGGATTATTGAGCATGAACTTTGTTGGTTTTGGACCAGTTTGACATGACCATCGACGAGGGAGAGGGCCGACACCGGAGGAGTGGGCGTGCCAAAGAGACCATCTTAGCACCAATATAACTGGTTGTTCCACTCTGGAGTAAGTTGTAGGGGGAAGAATCAGTTTTGTGTTGTGTGTTTCCTTGACTGATGAAGCCTCTAGATGGAAGGTGAAACGTTTCAGCTCAAAAAAAGGAACTATCCTGATGACCTGACTGAAAATAGTTTTATTGTAAAGCTGGATTATTGAGCATGGACTTTGTTAGTTTACCTGATCATTTAAAGACCGCTCAGACTGTTGAGATTGTTAAATCTTTGCTCAAGACTCATCTTTATTCCCCGATCCAGTTATTTTCCTGAGTTTTACTTCCACATCAGCAACTTGTTTTTGATTTTTGTTAAATAAATCTATTTTCTTATTTTACTTCCAAGCTCCCCATGTCTGTCTGCACCCTGGGTTCAAATGTACACAGAACACAGACATGCAGAAGATGGAGGCAATTCCTAGCCATGTTGAGTTACGCTGCTTTAGACATATTGTTAACCAAAAACCTGAAAGACAAAGCTGTAAGGATTTCTGTAGGACAGGAGTGAACCCATAGTGCAGGCAGGACATAGAAAAAAAATACTTTTAATAATAACAAAAAGTGGCTGATGGGGCAGCAAAACTTCATTACTAGGAGCAGACTTGGAAACAGGCTTGGAACAGGACAAGGATTGTACCCAACTAAGACGAACAGACAAAGGACAAAACTCACAGAAGAACTTATATACACAGACCAGACAGGGCATGGTTACATACAGCTGGACATGAGACAGGGATGAAACTGATCGGGGCTGATTGGCAAGAGACAACACAAGGAGAACAGACAAGGAAGGACCAGCAGAGGGCACCATCCTTACAGTACCCCCCTCAAGGATGCCCCCTGGCATCCCCAAACCCCCCCCCCACACACACACACACACAAAGACAAGGGTGGGTGGAGGGAGGAACTGCAAGGATGGAGGGCACGAGGAAGACACAGGTGGCACGAGGGAAACACGAGGGCAAGAAACCAAAAATCGACAGGACGAGACCTGGGAACTAAACACAAAGACTAAACACATGGAAACAAAAGTCCAGATGGTCAGGAGACTATCCACCACTGGTTCAGAGCAGATCAAGGTGAGCGGCCAGGAGGCAGTCTATCACGAGGAGCCAGTTCAGGGGGTGGCCGGGAAGTCATCCATCATGAGGAGTCAGTTCAGGGAGGCGGACCAAGACGCAGAGGATGGAATGAGGAGACCATCTCTTCAGCTGCCGGCCAGGTGACACAAGGAACTGCAGTGGGTGACACAAGGAGCTGTGGGGCCTCTGCAGCGGGCGATACAAGGAGCTGTGGGGCTACAGCTGGCGTGGAGGCTTCGGGCTCTGCTGCAAGTGACAAGGAGTCCTGGAGAACTGCAGCAGGTGACATGAGGAGCTTCAGCGGATGGTGACGAGACCTCAGGAGCTGCAGATGGCGATGAGACCTCGGGAGCTGAGGCAGAGTCTTTGACGGCAGAGTCTTCGTTGGCAGAGTCTGGAGTTGAAATGGAACCCACCAGAGGCAAGGTCGAGAAGTTGGCGGACCAGAGACCCTCCGTGGACATTGAGGCCATCTGTGATGCAGGAGACGTAAGACCCGCTGACGATGTCAAAGATGCAGAGACCTTTGGAGATGAAGAGATCTCAGGAGATGCAGGCAAGTCTTTGTTGGCAGATACGAAGACTCCAGGACAGCAGATGGCATGAGGAGCGTCTTCCAGGACCCCCTCAGACCAGGATTCATGAGAGGCGTCCTCCGGGACCCTCCCGGAACAGGAGACATGAGGGGCATCCTCCAGGACCCCTTCGGAACAGGGTATGTGGGAGGTGTCCTCCAGGACCCTCCCAGAACAGGAGACGTGAGGGGCATCCTCCAGGACCCCCTCAGAACAGGAGAAGTGGGAGGTGTCCTCCAGGACCCTCCCGGAATAGGAGAAGTGGGAGGTGTCCTCCAGAACCCTCTCAGAACAGGAGCCGTGAGGGGTGTCCTCCAGGACCCCCTTGGAACAGGATATGCGAGAGGTGTCCTCCAGGACCCTCCCAGAACAAGAGATGTGAGAGGCATCCTCCAGGACCCCTTCAGAACAGGAGACATGGGAGACATCCTCCAGGACCCTTCCAGAACAAGAGACGTGAGGGGTGTCCTCCTGGACCCCCTCAGAACAGGATATGTGAGAGGTGTCCTCCAGGACCCTCCCAGAACAGGATTGTCAAGTGAAGTCATCTTTATTTATAGAGCACAGTTAAAACAGATAAACTGCTATCAAGGTGCTTTACAACAAACATAAAAAGAAATTAAAAATAGAAAACTATAACACACACTAATGCTAAATAGGAAAATTAATAGCAATGAAATATCAAAATGTAAAGAACAACATTAAAAAGAAACACAGAACAAAAATACTAAGTCATCTCACCCAGTATGAAACGCTAGAGAGAACAGGATACATGGGAGGCGTCCTCCAGGACACCCCCGCCCCTCGAGAACAGGAGATGTGAGGGCTGTCCTCCAGGACCCCCTTGGAACAGGATACGTGGGAGGCATCCTCCAGGACCCTCCCAGAACACGAGACGTGAGGGGCGTCCTCCAGGACCCCCTCGGAACAGGATACGTGAGGTGAGTTCTTTGAACCAGACACCGCAGGTCCAGAACAACCAGCAGACTCTGGAGATGCTGGATGTGTAGCGCACTCTAGAGACGCTGGAGATGTAGCACCCTCTGGAGACGCTGGAAGTGTAGCACCCTCTGGAGTCACTGGAGATGTAGCGCCCTCTGGAGACCTTGGACCAACTGCAGGTTCTGGACAACCTGCAGACTCAAGAGACTCGTGGACCACTGTAGGTTCCAGAAGACCCGCTGTAGGTTCTTGAAGAACTGCAGACACAGGAGACTCATGGACCACTGCAGGTTCTGGAAGACCCGCTGCAGGTTCTTGAAGACCTGCAGACTCATGAAACTCGAGGACCACTGCAGGTTCTGGCAGACCTGCAGACTCAAGAAACTCAAGGACCACTGCAGGTTCTGGAAGACCTGTAGACTCAGGAAACTCGAGGACCACTGCAGGCTCTGGAACACCTGCAGGCTCAGGAAACTCGAGGACCACTGCAGGTTCTGGAAGACCTGCAGACTCAGGAAACTCGAGGACTAATGCAGGTTCTGGGACTGATGAGTCTATAACTATCAGATTTATGTTAGCAGCAGGACCAGGAGCTAATTCTTTAACAGTTCTGACCTCAACCAGGAGCTGAAAGTATTCTGGAATCGAGGTGAGGCCAGGTACTGATAACAACAGTTTCTCTGCTAAATTAAGCAAAGTGCCTTGACACTCAAGTTAACATTTAGCGGAGGAGAACAGACCTTGAAGCGTAAAATTAATTAGTGAATGATCAGAGGCGCCTACCGCCTGTGACGAGTCTTCGGTGGCAACCTCGGCTGGAGTAGTGTGGAACTGTTGCTCAGATTGTTCTCCGTGTTGGCCCCACTTCATCTGCTCTGAAGATGAACGGGGAGATGACTGCGCCCCCCCCCCCCTGTGAAATTCTCCCCGGTTTCGCAGGTTGTGTCTGAGGAGAGCAGGGTGGGGGCGGGGACCAGGAGAAGGTGGAACTTGTCTCTTGGGGAGCTCTGAGCGGAGGTGAGGTGCCAAATTCAGCCCCCACTGGGACCATGGAAGGCGAGGTGTCTGGACCAGCCCTCACAGGACCACCAGGACAGCAAACAAGAGACTCGGTCCCACCGGACCGGGCGTGAGGAGCCGGGCATGCAGGCAGAAGAGCAGCAGACCGGTACCGGTGGCTTTTTCTGCTTTTCTTACCACGGCGGTGTGAGTGGTGCACGGGGTCAAGCCAGAATTTGTCCTCTGACTCAGCGTCCTCCCCCGACGTCCACCCAGAGTAAGTTGGCACATAATGAGCATGAGACGAGGAGAAACTGGAACCGGATGTCGTGTGGTTACCTCGATACTGAATTCTTCTTCGTCTCTCCTCCTGCAGCAGGAGAGGTGAAGGCAGAACTTCTTCCGCCTGGCTGTGATTCTCCAGTCCCAGGACGGGTTCGGTCCAAAAGGTACCACACTGGATCATGGACCTCTTCATCTGGATGGCTTGGACAAAAAATCAGGTGAGCAGAACTGGGGAGAACCTGCCCGCTGGGTTCAGGTTTGGTCGGTTCGTACTGTCAGGATTTCTCTAGGTCAGGAGTGAACCCATAGTGCAGGCGGGACTCGAGAGGCAGGACGTAGAAAACAATACTTTTAATAATAACAAAAAGTGGCTGACGGGGCAGCAAAACTTACATTACTAGGAGCAGACTTGGAAACAGGCTTGGAACAGGACAAGGACTGTTCCCAACGAAGATGAACCGACAAAGGACAAAACTCACAGAAGAACTTATATACACAGACCAGACAGGGCATGATTACAAACAGCTGGACAAGAAACAGGGATTAAGCTGATCGGGGCTGATTGGCAGGAGACAACATGAGAACAGACAAGGAAGGACCAGCAGAGGGTGCCATCGTTACAAAAATATTGTTAATATTAACCTCTGCCTATTGTTTCAATAAAACAAACTGGACGAGGAGACCATGGATCGTCTGGAGAATTTCCTGGATGAGTGTTTGGGTAACATCGTGATGGCTAAACCATTGAAAAACACCGCATCCATGGCCACACCAACTTCTAAACGCACGCGTTCAGAAAGCTCAACTAGCACGTCCACATCCATAGAAAAAAGCTTCATGGATGTCCTGGACTCTATTGATAAGAAGCTAACCAGTTTAGATGCCTGACTCGCCCTGGTGGAGGTTCTCTACAAGGCATTTCAATCACTGAGGCAGTCTCCGGAGTTCAGCCAAGCTCAGGTCGCGTCGCTCGCTGCAGAGAACCAAACTCTGAGGAATAACATAAAAGAACTCACTGAGAAGATGACGCAGATGTCCTGGGAAAACAAGAAAATCAAAGCGTCCATCTTGGACTTACAAGCTCGGAGCATGTGGGACAATCTTGTCTTCTCGGGGATCCCAGAGTGAGCAGAGGAGGATGCCGAAGTTATGAGCCGTAAGTTTATCCAACGTCAGCTGAAACTCCCAAGTGAGACAGTAAAAAAACATCACTTTCCATCGGTCTACCAGCTTGGAGGTAAGCAGCCCGATAACAAGCAACCTCGGCCAATTATAGCAAAATTTGAGCACTATAAACAAAAAGAGCAGGTCAGAAGTCCGGGCCAAGAGCTGCGTGGGACGGACTTCAGTGTGAACGATCAAAATCCTAAAGAGAGCCTCGATCGAAGGCGAGTTTTGTTCCCAATCAGGAAGAAATACATGTCTGAGAGTGTCAGAGCTATGGTGGCTGTAGATAAACTTTATATTAACGGTCAACTGTTCAGGGAATGGGACATCACTCCATGGCTTTATTAAAAGGAACAACAGGTTAGTTTGGAGCAGGGCTATTCAACTGACGGCCTGCGGGCCAAATCAGGCCCACAAGTGAGCTAAGTTTGGTTCACCAATGGGTACACTTTTAAAAACAAAACTAGAGTTTTAACTATAAATCAAAGTTACTTAAGGATAAGAACTACTGGATGTATGACGCCTGAGCGCTTGGCTTTTAGAAACGGTGGCCCCCTGGGAAGTTTATTTGAGTAGTCCTGGTCTAACGCTTGTTACACTGGAGGTACATTAAATGGCATTTGTAAATAAAATGTAAAGCACAGCTCGGGTGTCTGCACTGGTGAAGGTGACCAGTGTCACAGCTATTCTTTTTTTTTGTTGTTTGTTTTTTCTTTTACTTTAAAGCGTCTGTGACATGATTTATGAACTTTGCAGAAAGTGGCACAACATAAATATCTTTTGTCATTCAA
>JARVGQ010068781.1:0-10661 GCA_031762355.1 Hypsolebias martinsi | reverse complement strand
TTTGAATCAACATATTTTTCCTTTAAAATGTTACATTTACTCAGATTAAACTTTTGATCTGTCATCTATGTTCTATTCTGAATAAAATATTGACGCTTGCCATCTCCACATCATTGCATTCAGTTTTTATTCACAAGTAGTTTAGTGTCCCAACTTTTTTGGAATCTCGTTTGTATAAAGCTGTGGGGCTGTACATATGCACCTTATGTTAAGACGGAACAAATGTTATTTTTAATGTTTAAGCTTTTACCATCTTCTCCCCCGGACACCCTAGATGGCAGCCCCCTGCTCCACACAGAGGGCTGTGGTAGTTCAGTGTCTGTGTTTGCATCAGGAAGGTCATCTGGCCAAAAAAAAACAATTGTCAAGTCTTTGTGCGAGTTAGTTCACTGTGGTGACCCCTGATGAAGAGAACAGCCAAAAGAGAAGAAGAAAGGACAAAAAAAAGCATTTACCTCTCTAGTACAAGCTTGTTGGACTTTTTTTGTCTCCCCCAGGAAACCTACCAGTCTGTGTATAACTGGCAGTATATTCACTGTCTTTACCTGTGGTGTCGGGTCCTCAGCACCCTGTACCCCAGCGATGTTCTTCAACCTTTGATCTATCCGCTCTGCCAAGTCACAATTGGCACCATAAAGTAAGTATGTTTATTTTTTTCCTTCAGTGTCAGAAAATATTTGATTAAAAGTTTTTAGAACTTGCAAGAAACACCCAGATGCTTGTTGTTGTTAGCATTTTGTCTATGACATTAAAAAACATCAACTGTTGGTGCCATTTGTGGTCCAGAGTTCTCTTCTTCATTTACTTAGCCGGCATAATTTCAAATGGTATACATTATTGTATAAGACTCATTTAATTAACAAGAAAAGACCATTTTACAAATCCTTTCAGTCCTCAGTCGTTTACTTTTTACTCGTTCTGAACACCTACAGTCAGCCCTGACTAAATGAAGTGAAAACGTCTTACTGCTGAAGTTTATGATGACACACTATGCATGGATGGAAAAATAAGTTATGAAAGTTAAAAACTATAATCACAAACTTATTTGTCTGAATTGCAGAAACTAAAACTATCTGTGCAGCACAAATCTTACTTACAGTAATATGCTTTCTTAAACTAATGGACACTTATTTAAATGTAGTTGTCTGTTTGTCTGCGGTCTGTGTCCAATACAAGTCATTTTGGCTTATTCTGTTTGTAGTTCACATAATTTATGGATTCATGTTTAAAGGAGAAATATGATTCCCTTTTTCCTTTGACACAATTATTTGAGGTTATGTTTTGGTGCAGATTTTATAGGTTTAAAGTACCACAACACCTCCCAGACCCTGTTGAGAGTAGCAGGTTGGGGGAGGATGGAGCCTCTTGGCTCCACTTGACCCTTTTTCTTGAGCTTTGTTTTAGATTGATCCTACAGCTTTTATCTACCATAAATACTTAAATTTGAACAAATGACTCTTTATAATTTCCTTGTTATCAAAGAGCATGTGCTGCTTAACTTGACCACAAAACTAATGAAAAATGCTGGCAACTTATTTTACAAATACTGACCTTGTTTGCATTTTGGCCAGGGGCTGCTTGTGCAGATCATTTTTTAATAATACAGTAGTTTCTCGTTTATCGCGGGGTTTCCGTTCCATGATTTCTGCTGCTCTCAGCCACCTGCCGGCGCTCTTGGCCACGCCCATTTCTCCGCTGCAAAGCGGAGATCGACATGCTGCAGGAGGGAGCTTCTACCTGCAGATGTGGGCTGCGCAGCAGGTGCTAAATTATTTGAAATAATTTATTTAAAATAAAAAATAAATATCCATGCTGATCTTGTGGCTTATCCATCAATCAGCCAGTTGCGTGTCATGTCCAGTCTTACTTTGAAAAACCACGAAAGAGCGAAACCTTGAAGTAGACAGGGACTGCCATATCTTGTTTTAAATTAGAACTAAACTGGAGCAAGTACCGGTAATATCAATGTGCACAACGTGTACAACCATAATTGTAGGCGGTCAAATTTTTACTTTTCTAGTAGATTTTACTGTAAGCTCACTGCTGCAGGGTTTTAGGCATTATGAGAAGCTTATGCTACTAATTATTGTCTCACCACTTCACCAATGTTTAGTTTAGTAATGGCAGAATACTTTTGTGTCTGATGGTGCAATAATGACACACAGGATATTGGACTGTCCAACATTGAATGTTAAAAACAGAAAAAGGAAAGATGCCAACAAAAGTTCATGTTTTTGATGTAGAATACACAATATTGATAGGTAGAGGGTAATTTTATTATTTTGTGAACTTTATAAATGCCAATGAGTATCATAATTAATATTTCAGTCAAGTGGTTCGGGCATCTGGTAAGGATGCTCCATGGGCGCCTCCTTACGGTGGTGCTTTGGGCATGTCCAACTGAACGGAGACCCTGGGGACCCAGGACACACCAGAGAGACTAGAGAGTCTCTCGGCTGGCCTGGGAACACCTTGGAACTCCTACTGGAGCTGGAGGAGGTGGCTGGGGAAAGATGTTTGATCCTCCCTGCTTAAGCTGCTGCTCTGTGAGAGCTGCCAAAAGAAAAACAAGTTTATTCCAAAAGATTGTTGCTGTGCATTTTACTACCAGCAGATGGAGACATTTACTGGTGTATTTTTGTTTCCAGGCTGGTGCCTTCAGCAAAATTTTACCCTTTGAGGATGCACTGCTGCAGAGCCCTCACCCTGCTCTCTAGCAGCACCAACACCTTTGTGCCTGTTCTGCCTTTCCTCCTGGAGGTAAGAGCCCATGTCGTCTCCAGAAACCACCACACACATCTATAAAGCATTGTTTCAGATCGAACAGAATGAAGTGCGCACCAGTTGAAGTTGTTTACATCAAAACACAACCTGAAGAAATTATTTAAAATGAACGAGAACAAACAGTTGGGCTGTCTTTGCCTCAAATGGAAACGATGAAAAGGTAGATGTGATGAAATCTTCCGTCGGTGGTTTGCTGTGGAAAAACATCAGTGGCAAGTGAAATGCACTTTGGTCTCAACGGCTACAACCGAAGGAGCTCAGGAGGAAGCACGTCGAGGTGCAGAGCCACCTTTGTTATCAGACCAATCACGGGTCACCAACTGACAACATTCTCTCCGGGTCAGGTGTTAATCACGTGGTCGCGTAGGAACGTGTGCGACTGTTAGCACATGCACTGAGGCTTTGTTGTGGGGGTTTTTGGAGAAGAGCAGCGTGCTGGCGACAGCAACAGGCTCAGCCCACGGGGAGTGGTCATTGCTGTGTGTGTGTGTGTGTGTGTGTGTGTGTGTGTGTGTGTGTGTGTGTGTGTTTGCAGCAGTTTGACCGAAGCGACAAAGGCACGGTTGTGGGTTACACTCTGGTCCTAACACGTTGTTCAGACCACATCCTTTCTGCCTTATAGCCCACTCCCCCCCCCCGCCACGACACATGCACTCTCTGAGCCCCTTCCTCGAACCCCCCAGCAGCAAGCTGTGTTTATTTGTGACGCACAACACTTCCTGTGTTTTTTCTCCCTTACTGCTCCTCTCTTGTTAAAGGCAGGCTGAGGTTTGCTGCTACTGTTTTAATTAGAGCAGCGAACGCACCTCCCCTTCCCTCCTGTGTGTCTGCGCCTGTGTGTGTTCTCGTATCTCTGAGGGGGGTGTATGATTTGGAGCTTCCTGCTTCAGTAGCTGTGCGTGCGTGCGTGCGTGCGTGTGTGTGTGTGTGTGTGTGTGTGTGTGTGTGTGTGTGTGCAATCGCACCAGGGTTGGCCCATGCCTTCCCACTTCCCCCTGGCTCCCCCGCAGACCGCCACCACATCCTATGTTTGCACAGACTTCATCGGCCAGGAGCGTTGCTGTGCTGTGCGCACACAGAACATTAACGACCTCACACACACACACACACACACGGAGTTGGAAATAGCTTGATACACATACACTGAACAGAATTTCACTTGCACACTGTGGGCAGATGTGAAAGCTGCTGCTTGTAGACAAATAGCCCACACATTGACTAGAATGCACTTTCACAGACTTGAGATTTAAAAAAAAAGTGTTGTCCGGGTAACACTGCCGTTTTTAAATGAGATGTGTTGAATGGCAAGTGCCAAAACACAGTCCACATAAAGCAAAGAAAATGTTGTTAGGCTAAGGGAGATTTAGGCTTCCTGTTTATTTAATATATATACGGTATATGTTATCTGTACAATGCAAAGTTATAAATATTTACATGTAATTTATTACCGGGGAATGTGGAGCTGTAATGTTTCTGCCTGTGTCTTAGTGTGAGCATGTGTTCGTTTGTCTGTATCGTACCAAAATATCCCATTACTCACTGAATAGATTATGATGAAACCTGCAGAAAGAAATCCTTGGATGTAAATCTACATTTGAATAACTTTTGGTGTTAATTTGATTCAAGATGACCCCCACAGCAAAGTGATGGCAAAAATGGCTATCAGTCAGTTTTACAGAAATTAAATGTAGCATGGTAGTAGCTGAGACTGATCCACGACTTGTACTTTGAGCTGTAACTGATTACACAAGATTTGTGCCAATAACTGTAGGGATCAACTCTGTTTTCTAGCAGAATACATTTCATCTACCACTACTAGATGGTTTTTATATAAACTTTCAGAAAGTAATTATGTATTTACAATTAATTAACCTGACTGATTCGTAGTCAGTCCAGTTCAAGTGTGGCTCAGCCAACTGACCTTAGCGAACACTAAAATGGTTATTATTGAACCAGTGTTACAGATTTTGAACAAAAAAATTACAGTGTAGTAGCTGAGCATTATGCTCAACACATATGTTAACTACAACACAGACATTTTTACAGTTACTACTTCGAGTGCTCCAAATCAGAATTTTGTGATGCATTGTGGTCTTAATGGTATCATGCCTACTTCCTGTTCATTTAAATACACAGTGTGTTCTTCAGGTCCAGCAACGTTGCAATGTTTTCTTTACTCACAATGTGAAATTCTAATGAAACTAATAATTTATAAACATAAAAGTCAATAAAAAAATCAAATTCAAGGGACCAAAACAATAGAGTTGAATGCTGACCAAAACTAGCAATGATACTGTTGAAGCCTGATTTTATGCATGCACATTAATTATAAAAATGTCAATAGTGCAACATTTTTGCTTAGAACCTTGGCATTATTGTCAATCCTAGGGGTGTAACGCTACGCTAAAATCACATTTTGGTTCGGTTCACCTTCAAGGAGGGATCAGTTCGGTTAATTTTTGTTACAAAAAAGGCCAAAATAAAGACTTACAAAATGTTTATTTTGAAAATGTGCCAAATAAACAAGTTCAGTCATCACAGACTTCTTAGCTGGAGGTGATCTGGTGGATGAAGAAGACTCAGCTGCAATCATCCTCAAACTTCAAAAAACAAACATAAAAAAAAAAAAAAAAAAAGAGTTAATACGATTGTAATTTTAAATAAAAAAGTTAATTACCGGTAGATCACAATAATACAATAACAGTTCTTGCTACATCATCATATGAGGAGGTTGAATATCCTCTCGCTCATCATCGATGTGGCAGAGCTTTAAATCTGGAGTCGGGCTTGTTGACGATATCAGTGTTAGCTTTTTCATAAAGTGCTGCAGCTGCTACAACTTTTTGGCTGAAGTGTTGATGTGATGGGATGTCGTAGACAGCGGGACTCAAGAACTTTAATCATATGCTTAAAGCCGGTGCATCAACAACATTCAGACATAGATCCAGAGCTTTAAAAACTCCTACAGCTTGTGTTATTGCTCTGGACCGATCAGAATTTTTAGTTTAAATTCTGCTGTCGTCGGTCTTTGCGACAAACTACGTTCACATTCGGTTGGTGTTGCTTCAAGAGCGTTAACAAGTTAGACGTGCTGTCTGCTGCACATCCACTCTCCCTGAAACAACGTCGACACACAGCTTTGGATTTGTTCACTTGTCTTTTAACAAGAAAAACATAATGTTGCCAAACAGGAGATCCAACGAGATTGCTTGTTTGTTGCCTGCTAGGCTGCTAATGCTAACGCGTGCTGCAAGATAATGGCGCTGTGCTGAAACACACTTAGGAACGTTTGTTCCGTGGTGCATAATCTCTCGTTAATAAAATTTAATGAGCGAAAAAATAACAAATGGTACGCTGTGGACCGATCCATACTGAAACAGTTCAATACACCTACATGTACCGTTACATCACTAGTCAATCCTGTTTGTTTGAAAAATTTCTCATAACCTGCTGGACCATCTTCAATGAAACTGTCAAATTATTTATTGTACCTCTACAACCGATTAAATGTAGTAGTCAACACAATTAAAGATGGCCACCACAGCTAACCGGCCTTAGCCAGCACAAAGTTTCAAGAAGTTTTACAGATAGTGAGTTAAACTTTGGAGTATGTGTTGTGAACGACTCTCAGCTACTTCCAAACCAATCGCTAACGGATCAGGCGAGTTATCCTACTTTCTCGTAGTATTCTATTAAGGAATGCTACTCCTGAAATTAATTAAGAAGCTGATTAATTGTGGAACTTGTTCTTTATTTGTTGAGCATTAATTTATTTAATGAACTTCCTCTGTGTTTTTTCCCATCATTAAAATCACAGTTCAGTGTTTGTGATTTCTGCGTTTTGTTTCAAAGATCTTTCAGCAGGTGGACTTCAACAAAAAACCCGGCCGAATGAGTAGGAAACCCATAAACTTTGCTGTCATCCTGAAACTGAACAAAGTCAACCTGATGGAAAAAGCATACAAGGTGAGCAGCACTGTGACCAACTGGGAACGAGTAGACGGTGTTCTGTTTTTGTCTTTGTTGCTCTGAGACAAAGCGGCTGATCAGACGAGTGCTTCACTCAGCCAGTGCGTACGGGGATTGAGGGCAGCGCCGCCAGCCCCTCGTCAGGTCTCTAAAACTGCCTCTGAGTCGCCAAGCTCCGTGGCGCAGCCAAGAGGATTGCAGCACGGCTCTCTAGGATTATCCCCCGCGCACATCCCTCTCTGGGACTGTTCTCACTGCTGTCACCTTAGCAGCTGCCACAGGAACTCACAACAGTCCTGGTTGGCCGAACTGATCTGCCTGAGCTGCCATGTTGTGCCTTTTAGTCTAAACATCGTTTTAGCTGATTTGTGTTTTGGTCAAACTTTTTGTGTACTCTGTTGTTTATCTGACTAGTTGATGTCAACTAATAGATCTGTTCTTAAAATATGTCAATTATTGGACAGAGATGTTGCTTTTGGAAGTCGAGCAGAGATCTAATGAAGATGAGGTCTGGACAAAGATCACAAAAGATTTTAGATTTGTACTAAAATAAAAAAAAATGAAACATGGTTTCTCCCAAGCAGAGCACCAAGTTAGAACGCTTTCTCTCTTTGTCACTGGAAATCTACAAATCATCTACAAATTGTTGGACAGGGGCGCCTGCACAAACGAACCCCATTCAAACAAGTGTATCTCTTTAAACCAGATTTTTAGCTCTTTGACAGAGTGACACCTATAAAACAAAAGTGCCTCATATTACAGGGCAATATATTTTTTCTACAAGACTTTATTTGAAAAACTGCTTTTGTGTTCAAAATATTTATGAAAAAAATTCAGATTTATTGTTAGATGTGTTCAATTGTTCAGGCCTTTTATTGTAAATATATGCATGAAAACTTTATAGTCATAACAAACGTGTGTGTGTGTGTGTGGGGGGGGGGTAAGGGAGACAGGAAGACACAACTTGTTGAGTTATAACAGTTTATTACAAAATAATTGTCAATTTATAACATCCCAGAAATGAGAGAGACTGAAATTGTAGAATCTGTCTGACCTCAGACTGTCAGAGTGATAATTTAAACAAAGCTCATCAGTAAGAGATAACAACGCCACCAGTCTGGTCACAGCTGGGAGGCCGTATGACTTGGAGGGCAACATGACCTAACACTGAACTGTAATCAGATATTCAGTATACTGGACAGTTCTGCTACACCCAATGAGGACATCTTGGAAAACCTATCAGAATCTTGTCAGGAAATCTAGTTTTTTTACAACAAAACTATTAGATGTTTATTTACATGCTGCTGGTGTGTGAATGGTAAACCTCAGCCTTTATGTTATGAAGCAGCAAAAAACAAATGTATTTCTGGGGAGAAAAAAAATACTTAGAGTTGCTGCAAGTAGCCTCATCACCGTGGTGCATTTAAAGACTGTTAGAAAATAAAGGACACCAGATAAACAGTCAAGTTAAAAATTGTCCTTTGATCAATGAATCTCTCCTCTGACTGTTAACGTCTTCCGTAAAATGTAAACTTTGTTTCCCTGTTCACTTTAGGATGGGCTGATTGATCAGCTGTACGACTTGATCCTGGAATACTTTCACACTCAGGCCCACACCATCGGCTTCCCCGAGCTCGCCCTGCCCACCATTATCCAGGTGAAACGTGCTCCTCTCTGCTCGTCTACTGACTCACTTGGGGCAAATGCAGAGTGTAAAAAACATTCAGTGAGAGGAAACAGTGGCCGAAAACATCTGTAACAAAGTTTATGTGCTGGATCTGTGAGCCCGAATCTGCTGTCCTCGGGGGGAGGGGGGTGCGACAAACATAAACTGTCCACCTGAATGTGTCTCATGAGGAAACTGGATCAGCTCTGTTTTCAGGTTCTGTTTTTAATTTTTTTGTGTGTGTTTGCTTCTTCTCAATGTCCTTGCAGCTGAAGGCTTTCCTGAAGGAATGCAAAGTGGCCAATTACTCGAAGCCGGTGCGCCAGCTGTTGGAGAAGATACAGGAGAACAGCAGCTTTATCGAAGGACGGAGACAGAAAGCTACGTTTGGAGTGGCTGATTCTGCCGCTGTGGTGAGTGTGAGAGATGGTGGGAGGGACAATGGCTGTTATTTCTTCTTTGTTGTTTGTTTGGCTCTTTCATTTTTTTAAGTTATGTCTATGTAAAGCTTAAAGTTTAAACGTTATTTGTAAAAAAGGAAAAAAGAAAAAGGAAGTGTTTACTTTATAAAAACGAGACAAAGAAAATTAAAACGTGTCCAAACGCATTGTTTGTTGCAGTTGTTGGCGATGCGACAACTTTTAAAATAATCTTGAACACCAGGTTTTTAGGTTTAGATCATTAAAACAGAAATGTATACATTTTAGAGCAATACAGAATACTGTATAAAAATGCCAGCTGTGTAAAACTTACCGTAGGTGACGTGGTAAAATAACTTTTATTTGCCGTTTGATAGAGATGTTTCCTCAGGCAGAATAAATGATCACGTTTTTCTTGAGTTGATAATGAAGCATGCTAACGTTGAACAAAGAAACCCGAACAAGTTTAGCACTGCCTGCTCAAAACATTTAAACGTGTAGAAAACAAATGTTCTGCTTCTTCCGCCCACGATAACTGGTTTACACAGACATTTTAAATTTTAAGGGACTTGACTGTGTTTAAAAAAAAAAAAAATGTTTAGTGTTGCTTTCACTGACCACAGATTGATGAAGACTGAATGTTTTCTACCTTTTGGCTGAAAATAGCTTTTATTTGATGTAATCTTGATTTAATTCTCGGCTTAATGAATATAGGAGTCGCTTTCGTATTGTTGGCTCTAACATAGATTACAAATCTCATATTTACTATGATTCCCCAGTGTCACTCACAACAGAGTTACTGTTTTTATTCTCTCAGTAAGAACGTGGGTAACCACCAGCCATCTGTGTTTCACCTATGTGGCACATTTAAAAAGAGTTCAGATGAACTGATAATGGTAACACGTGTTACTTCAGAGTTAAATTTTCTGAAGCGGATTCTTGTTGTGCAAATGACACACGGACTCACACATTAAAGGACCAGAATACTATGTGTTGAAGTATTGTCACAGTATTTATGTTGCAATGCCACTTGTTTGTGTACAGTTTGTGTGTTTCTTTGTTTAAGCTCTTAATGATTTTACTAAAGAGGAGCAACTGTTCGTGTCCTGATGCAGCATACACTGCATGTGGTTGCACTTTTCAAGTTTTGAAGGATGTACATGCTATATTAACATTTTCCAGACTTTAAAGATAAACAGTCAGTAGTTTACCACCCATTTTGTTTACCTGTTGCTTCCTGTCTGGGTTGCGGGAGTCACTGGTGCCCACACCCAGCAGTCACTGTGCGAGAGGCGGGGGACAATCTGGACAGGTCTCCAGTCCATCACAGGGACACATAGAGACAACCATTCACTCTCTCACTCACACCAAGAGACAATTTAGAGTTACCAGTCCGCCTAACATGTATGTTTTTGGTGTGTGGGAGGAAACCAGAATACCCAGAGAAAACCCACACATGCATGGAGAAAACATGCAAACTCCACCCAGAAAGGTTCACAGCTAGGATTTCATTCAACAAAACTCGCAGAGGGGTGACAGCTAATGATGGGGCTGATCCGATCCAGTATCTGTATCGGGCTCCGATATCAGCATAATTTATGTATCGGATTTTTTCCGATCCAACCTTCAGAGATTTCCGATCCATGATGCATGTCTCGGTGTCTCCAAGTAAAACGTCTCCGCATGTGATTCCCTGCCAGCTGCTCTGCAAGTTGGCTTCAAACTATGGAATGGATTTCCTGAACAGAGGCGTGTCTCATGAACCCACAGTAATAAGACCCACCTCACATTCAGGAAATCCATTTCATAGTTTGCTGCTAGCT
>JARVGQ010068775.1:0-10662 GCA_031762355.1 Hypsolebias martinsi | reverse complement strand
CTTCATCTTCTGCACATTGCTGTGAAGGTTATTCTCGTTGTACCAGCTCTCCAGGTGTTCCACCTCCTGCCTGTAGCTGGAATCATTATTGTTTGTGATGCATCCAACCACCGCTGATCCTCTGCAAACTTTACAGTATGACAGCCTGGATGGGTAGCTGCACAATCATATGGGAGCAAAGTGAACAGGAGAGGGCTCAACACACATCCCTGAGGAGAGCCAGTACTGAGGGTTATGGTGGAGGAGGAGAAGTTGTGGATCCTCACTGACTGAGGTTTGTTTGTTAAGAAGTCTAGTACCCAGTTACAAATGGAAGGGCTTAGTTCTGCTGTGAGTAATTTGTCCATCAGAGTTTGGGGATCATGGTGTTGAAGACAGATGTGAAGTCCACAAAGAGCATTTGTACGCTTTGCACTTGTTTGTTCAAATCTTTAAACGTTTTGATGATTAAAAAAAAAAACTTAAAGGGTTTTAAACTTGTTTCATTTCATTCCTTCTGACAACACAAAACCGGTTAGAAAGCCCAGCTAGAATTGTTCTGTCCAATTTGACCTTGTCCTTTTAGTTTGGATTTGAAAAAGCTAATATAAAGGCTGCACTTTAGCCACATATTCAACAAATAAATCAAACTTGTGAAAGGATATATTGTAGAGATAAGAAAACAATATATATATTGCCCTTTTTCTTATTCTTAGTATATCTCCATGTCCCCTCCTTTCTGTTTTCTTTTCATGTCCACTTTATGCTCCATCTCTACAGAGTCGTCACCACTTTCACCCTCAGACATGAATCTCTTCATCTCATCTTTCTCTTGTCCCAGTGAATCCCTCACTTTTTCCCAGTAGAGCTGTAACGGGATGGTGGGTGGGCAATCAACAGGACTTTTGCTGTATGGCAGCAGCTTCTCACCTCCCACTCCAGACTGCAGCCATCCATCTCCATGAGCACACACACACACACACACACACACACAAACACACACACACACACACACACACACACACACACACACAGTGGGAGGCTGCAGCCCTGCCGCAAACAATGCTCTTATTAAAGTGCACGCCCAGCACAGCCTAAACTGTAGCAGCGTTCTGTGATTCATAAGTTATGGTGGCTCTGCTGCCATGAAAAGCGGGGAAAATTATCAAATGTTTTGTAAGCATCTTTTATGTGACATAAAAGCAATGTTAAGAATTGATCAAAATGCCCTCACAACATCAAAGTGACCCCATATAGCTCATGCCACAGCATTTTAATCTACTTCACCTCAACGCCCACACTTGACCTGTGATGGTCTTTCTCCAAGCCGCTCTTTGCATCTGTGTCAGAAAAAGCCCAGATCTGCTCCGTCCTTGGAAAGCCAGCCTAACAGCAGCCTGAAATCGGTGCCTAAAAGGCCTCCTGCCTCAGAGAGCTGCAGCCCAGTTCTTATACAGCCAAGCTTTAAATCACCAGATTATTGGTTTTATGAGTGTGATCCATGTGAAAATAATTGCTAATGTTCCAGGAGTAACCAGTGGAAAGGTGGTGTAATGGGGCAATTTATAAAATCTGATTGTAATACATGGACTGCATCCAGGTCATCTCCTCACTGTTTTATGGCTGCCCATAAAAACAGGCCAAGCAGCCAAACAGTTGCAGTGATTAAAATCAATACTGCTTTAGGATTAGTGTAGCTTGTGTTGCTCATGTCCATTTGTTGTGTGAGGAAGAGGAGGAGGAGGCTTATGGGCTGAGGGGAAAGTACGTTCAATGTCGTATTTTTAAAAGAAAATCAAATTTGGCTTTGAATTTTTGCATATTTGGAAGAAATTTAGTATTTGAGACTCAACCGGGGAGAAAAAAAAAAAAGATGCTGAATTCCAATTTATCAGAAATATTTCTGGGATCCTGATGTGTTTCTTATTGAGCAGAACAAAAAGAGTTTGAGAAACTGTTTAAAGTTTCTGAGTGTTTTCCCTTTTTCAGAAAACATATTTTTATGCTTCTGGATGTAACATGAACTTGTTCAGTATTTTTGGTTGTTGTGCAGTTAAAAAAATTAATCAATTGTGCAACTCATAATTACAGCTCTGTGACCAAACAAGTCAGACAGATGTTTAAACTGCAAACAATGGTACAATGTACAGATTTGTTATTTTTTTAAAATACTCTAACTAGTGGAAGGACAGCGTTTACAGTTTGTGTTACTGTATAGTTGAAAAGTTTTCTTCTGTTCTTTCAGTTATTTTTTTTTTCAGTTTGATGCAAACGTTATTCCCATAAAACCAATTAAATCTATGTTGAAGCGCTAACATCACTTGGCAGTTACAACAGTCAACATCCAGCTGCCTGCTTCATCTCTTAACTGTATTTTCAACAACAACCTCATGTTTTTGTCTAAGTTTCAGACGTGACCTCATATTTTTTGAACAACTGCCTCACAAACTCATCATGAAGAGAAGCTCAACTATGTTTTCAGGTTATTTGAATGCACAGCTGCAGCACATTGTGTGTCATGACAGCCTGCACAGTCTGTGGTACTGACACTGGTCTGATATTCAGTTTTGCATGGTGCACTGTACAACTTTGAATGACAAGTTTTATATTATTATAATTATTATTATTTTGTCTCTTGGCGCTCAGAACTGGATCTCAGATCTGAACTAAACATGCTCACTGTACTGTACTTTGTTTTACGTAGGATGAAGTAGATTTTCCTCTAAAATGGATAATATGGTCATTTCTGAAGCGATAATTTGTCAAATAGTTATCAGTTTGTAGAACCTTATCACCATCACATCAGTCACAGAGCACAGAGTGTGAAGAAAAGGACAACAGGTATTCTAATGAAGTTAAGTCAGGTCCTCTGTGTCAGGATTGTGTACAACGTCAACCCCCAACTGGCAGACCAAAGTCGTAAGGACACAAGACAGGATAAAAAGACAAGTGATAATTTATTTACAGGTGCAGATTAAAAAAATTCAAGCAGCTGGAAAGGAAGAAGGGGAGATGGTGAGTATATACATTCTATGGCAGGCTGATGATTTAATTTGTAGGACAAGAGTTGATCTTACTTTGTTGTTTGTTGAAGGAGACAGTTGAGAAGGAGAGAGAGGATCCTGAGTGAGAGGATAATCCAGATGAGGGATTACCAGTGGAGAGAGGAGCAGGTTGACCCAGACTGAGTGATGGATGAAAGTAGAGTTGATGGAACACCGTGAATCCACCGAAGCGTAATCCAGTGGTGCGAAAGGCCCAGAAGAGGACCTGATGAGCCAAGCCGTGGAAGCTCTAATGGCAGAAGATATCCCAGCACCGGATAGGTGTCTGGTAGCTGTTTAAGTAGCAGCTCTCCTCAGAGTGGCAGCAGGTGAGTTGAGTCTGGTCGATGAGCTGTGGAGTTAGAGTGACAAACAAACAGAGAGAAACCCAGGAATCCTACAGTGCCCCCCCCCCCCAAGAATCGTCCCTTGACGATTTAAGTCTTTTTTCAGGGTGGGCCCTGAAAAAGAGGTGATGAGTCCGGGGTCCAAGATCCGAGCTCGAGGGACCCAGGATCATTCCTCGGGGCCGTAGCCCTCCCAGTCCACTAAGTACTGGACACCCCGGCCCCTGCGTCTCACGTACAGGAGGCGTCGGACAGTGAAAGCGGGCACGTTATCAATCAGACAGGGGGGCGGAGGGAGGTCGGTCAGAAGGTGAAGTTTACTTGCTGTAACAGGCTTGATGTTAGAGACATGGAAAGTGGGATGGACCTTCATGGAAAGCGGAAGTCGAAGCTTAACTGCAGACCTATTGATTACAGCAGAAATGAGAAAAGGTCCAATAAATCTAGGAGAAAGTTTCCTAGGAGTGTCTTTGATGTTAATGTCTCTCATTGAAAGCCAAATCTTCTGGCCGACCTTGTAGTCAAGGGCTTGAAAACGGTGCCTGTCCGCAAACCGTTTGTTCTGCTCTGATGACCTGCCCAGCGCCGCCCTGGTTTGACGCCAAATTCGACGGCAACTCTTGATGTGTATCTGAACTGAGGGAATGCCCACATCAGCTTCCTGAGAGGGGAAGAGCGGAGGAGAGAAACCTATAGCTACCTCAAAAGGTGACCGCCCGGTGGCTGCAGAAGTCTGTGAATTGTGGGCATACTCAATCCATAGGAGATGCTGAGACCAAGACAAGGGGTTAGATCCTATAACACACCTAAGAGCGGTTTCCAAGTCTTGGTTGCAGCGTTCTGTCTGGCCGTCAGATTGAGGATGATGACCAGACGTGAGACTGACGGTGGCCCCCAAGGCCTGGCAAAAACCCTTCCAGACCAAGGAGATGAACTGTGGACCCCAGTCAGAAACAATGTCCTGTGGGATGCCATGGAGGCGGAAGACATGTTCTGTGATGACCTGGGCAGTCTCAAGCACAGATGGCAGTTTAGAGAGGGGAATGAAATGAGCAGATTTCGAAAAGCGGTCGACAATGGTGTAAATGACATAATTACCGTTGGAGACTGGGAGACCAGTGATGAAGTCCAGGCCGATGTGCGACCAAGGACGGCTGGGGATGGGAAGAGGTAGGAGAAGTCCAGCAGAGGGTTTGTTAGTATGTTTATTCTGGGCGCACATGGGGCAGGTCGAAACAAACTCCTTAACATCCTTATATAATTTTGGTCACCAGAAGGACGCCTTGACCAGGTACAACATGCATTGGATGCCAGGGTGACATGAGAACTTAGCTGTGTGCAGCCAGTGTAGAACTCTACTCACCATGGTGGTGGGAACATACAGCCTTCCAGGCGGCCCGGTGCCAGGGTCAGGTTCTGTTTGTTGAGCCTCTAAAATGTCTCTTTCAATGGGCCAGGTTATAGTACCCACCTTGCAGAAGGATGGAAGGATGTCCTCGGGGGTGTCAGAGTCCTCAGCCATAGAAAATTTTCTCAAAAGTGCGTCAGGCTTGACATTGGGGGACCCTGGAATATATGTAATAGAAAAATTGAAACATGCAAAAAATAGAGACCACCTGGCTTGTCTAGAATTGAGGCGTTTTGCTCCTTGGAGATATGCAAGGTTTTTTTGGTCTGTCCATATGATAAAGGGGAGTTCAGATTCCTCCAACCAATGTCTCCACTCTTCCAAGGCCATTTTGATGGCCAACAGCTCACAGTCGCTGACATCATAGTTAGCTTCAGCCGGGGACAGGCGACGGGAGAAGAAGGCACAGGGATGGAGTTTACCGTCATCTGATGATTTCTGGGAGAGTACAGCCCCGACCCCGGCATCTGAAGCGTCAAACTCCACAATGAACTGTTTGGAGGTGTCCAGGTGAGACAGGATGGGGGCTGTAGAGAAGAGGTATTTTAATTCAGAGAATGCTCTCTCAGCTTCATCAGTCCAACAAAATCTTTTCAGAGTAGAGGTGAGTCAAGTTAAGGGTGTGGCAACTTTACTGTAGTTCTTAATAAATCGTCTGTAATAATTGGCAAAACCCAGGAATTGCTGCAGCTGTTTCCTGTTGGTAGGAGTTGGCCATTCAACTACGCTTTTGTCTTTTCTGGGTCAGACCTTACCTGTCCTCTCTCAAAGATAAAGTCCAAGAAGGTGACGGAGGTTTGGTGGAATTCCTACTTCTCAGCTTTTACGAATAGCTGGTTCTCCAATAATCGTTGTAGGACGGCTTTGACGTGCTAGGTGTGTTGGTTCTCGTCTTTGGAATAGATGAGGATGTCATCCAAATAAATAAAGACAAAGACGTGAAGAAAATCATAAAGAACGTCGTTGACAAAGGCCTGGAAGACTGCTGGGGCATTGGTCAACCCGAATGGCATGACCAAGTACTCAAAATGCCCTAACAGGGTTTTAAATGCAGTCCTCTACTCATCTCTTTTGCAGATATGGACCAGATGATAGGCGTTACGGAGATTGAGCTTAGTGAAGATGGTGGCACCTTGAAGTTGTTCGTATATAGAGTCAATGAGAGAAAGTGGATATTTGTTCTTAATGGTGATCTGGTTTAGCCCCATATAGTCTATGCAGGGGCGAAGGGATTTGTCTTTCTTATAGACAAAAAAGAACCCTGCTCCAACAGGGGATGTAGAAGGACTAATAATACTAGATTGTAATGATTCCTCTATGTATTCTTTCATGGTAGCCTTCTCGGGACCAGAGAGGTTATACAGTCTGCTAGTTGGTAAAGGAGCCCCAGCATGCAAATCAATGGCGCAGTCATATGGTCTGTGCCTAGGTAAAGAAAGAGCTTTACGTTTGCTGAAGACTGGTTTTAAAGAATGGTAGATAGGCGGGATGTTTTTAAGATCAATCTTTTCCTCCTCCAGAGGAGGGGGTAAACTGGGAGAGATGGCAGAATGCAGACATGTTAAAGAGCATTCCTCTCCCCATCGGCCTATCCTATTCTCAGTCCAGTTTATCTGAGGGTTGTGAGTTCTTAACCATGGGTAACCTAGTATAAGTTGTGAGTTGGGTGAATCGAATACAAAAAATTCACCCATCTCTGTATGATTACCAGATACTACAAAACAGATTTTTGCCGTTTTTAATGAAATAGAGGAAATACTTTGTCCGGTGATGGCAGAGACTGAAATCGAAGCAGCAAGAGTGGTAGTTGGAATTTGACATCTCCCCACAATGTCCTTGCTGATTAAGCTCTGTTCAGCACCGGAATCAATCAGGGCCTGCAAAGGACAATTCATGGAGTTAATGCAGAGAATCACAGGCAGCATGAGACTCTTGTCAGGAGAAACAGAAGTTGTGCCCACCAGTATCTCCTTACCTACTGGCGGGCGTTTGGCTTTTAACAGTAATTTACAAGTTCTTACTGCATGGCCTTGTTTCCCGAAGTACATACATGCTCTTGCCTCGCGGCGGCGCTGCCGCTCTTCGGGAGTTAGTCGCGTTTTCCCAGTCTGCATCGGCTCGACCTCTGCAGGAAGCTTGGGAGTTGAAAGGGCGGAACCTCTGTTGACGAGAGGTTCATAGGAATTGAATTCTTCCTCCAGGAGGCTCTCACGAACTCTGTTATCTGTTTAAAAGCGGTTTTCCACTCATCCCCTTCCTTAATACGAACAAGATGATAAGCGTTGCGGAGGTCTAGTTTGGAAAATATTGTGGCAGAGTGGAGTTGTTCTTGAAGAGAATCAATGAGAGGCACTGTGTATTTATTCTTGACAGTAATGTGATTTAGACCCCTATAATCGATACAAGGGCGAAGGGTTTTATCCTTCTTAGCAAAACAAAAAAAAATCCTGCCCTCACAGGAGAGGTGGAGGGCCGGATAATCCCTGAATTTAGTGATTCATGGATGTATTCCTTCATGGACTCATGTTCAGGGGCTGATAGATTATAAAGGCGACTAGAAGGTAGGGGTGCCCCAGGCACTAAGTCAGTGGTACAATCGTAGGGTTGGGGTGGTGGTAAAGATAGGGATTTCTGTGTACTAAATACGGGTGTAGGTCATGATAAACAGTAGGTACTTTAGATAAATCAATAGGCTCGAGGGTCTCTGTGCGTTTAATGGTAGATGGGACAGCAGCTCTTAAACAATTTTGCAGACAATGTGGGCTCCATTGGTCCACCCTATTCTGTCTCCAATTAATAACGGGGTTGTGTGCTCTGAGCCAGGGAAAACCTAAGATGAGTTGAGAGAAAGGAGAATCAAAAACGAAAAACTCACTGTACTTGTGATGATTTCCGGAGACGACGAGGTGCACTGATTGGGTTCTGATCTGAACTGAAGCAAACTTTTGTCCTGTGAGGCCAGACATCGACAGTGGGGTAGATAAAGGTAGGGTAGGAATAGAGAGCCGGTTTACCAGGTCCTGACTGATGAGGTTTTGTTCAGCCCCAGAGTCCACAAGCGCAAGGATAGATTTCTTATCTTGATCCACAATAATAGTTGTATTCAATAGTAATCGAGAAACAGGAGAAAAAGAAAACTCTCCTACCAATATCTCCTACCTTATTGGAGAGATGAGCTGTTTCCCAAACGTGGACAGCGAGCAACAAAATGTCCTTGTTCTCCACAGTAGATGCAGGCTTTGTTCCTAATTCTCCACTGTCTTTCTTCTAGGGAGAAGCGAGTTCGACCCAGCTGCATTGGTTCCGGTTCTGGTTTGTCCTCCGACACGAGTGCTGGCTGTTGGGGTGAGGTTGAGTGGAACCCGGAAGAAACTGTAGTCTGGGAGTTGTTGTACTCCTTAGTGGGAGCCCGTCGTCGTGACCTAACACAAAACCCGGAAGCGGAGGAACTCTGGGAGTCGTAGTGCTTCTCCCACCTTCTTTCCTGCAGCTGGTTATCGATGCGGGTAGCGAGATGAATCAACTCGTCTAAGCTTTGCTGCTCCTCAAGCGTGGTGAGACAGTCTCTAATGGGGTCAGAAAGGGAGTGTAAAAAGGTGCCTCTGAGGGCTAACTCACCCCATCCGGTTCGAAGGGTGAGTAAGCGTTTTACTGCTTCAGCTTGTTGGAGAGGCTGATCAAACACACGCTTTAACTCTTCTAGAAATGAAGAGAAGGTTATTGAACCGATCGGATGTGTTGATAAATGAGCCTGAGCCCAACGTAGCGCATCACCTTTTAAATGAGGGGTCAAAAAGGAGATTTTAACAGCGTCTCAAGAGTAACGAATAGGAGCTCTCTGAAAAGTCAACAGTTTCTTGAGACAGATTAATGCTTGAATGGGTAGGGGTTGCAGCAGGTGGTTGGAGTTGAGACATTCCTTGTTTAACAGAAAACAACATGTTGCCTATTTCCTGAAGATTCGCCTGATTGGACTGTTGTCAAGTTAATAAATGCTCTAGCGTGGCCTCAGTTCTCTCAATTCTCTGTGACATGGCCTGAAAAGTGAGCTGGTTCTGTTCAGCTTCTGGATCTTTTAGGGGTACTTTGAGTGGCTGGGACATTCTTGTTGTAGAATACGGATGTACCCAGAGTAAAGACCAGAACTGAACAGAAAAACCCAGACTCGGATAAGATTTACAGTGTTTTATTTACAAATGTGGTAAAACTGGTGACACGTCAGGTCCTCGGAAATGGGGTTGCCTGGAGAAACAGAGGAGAAGGTCAATGGCTTGTAATGGAATGGAAAAGCTGTTCAAAATCATTCCGTCTTACTGAAATGATGGGAATGTGAGGTGAGAATCTTTATCCAGGTAATACTCAGAGATGATGGTAGAGACGGATGGCAAGTGGTGGAAGGCATACAGCAGCTGAAGGGGTACAAGGGAACAGGAGTCCACGAAGAGTCCAGAGCAGGGCGTGATCCAAAAAACTCTGAGGAGATGTGCAAGCAGAAAAAACAGAATTACTCTTAGAGTAACACAAGGATTTAACTGGCTAGAACCAATCACTACCGTAGGCAGATCAATGTCCCAGCACTGAAGAGTGTCTCCTCAGTCTTTTCATAGTCCTCCTGAAGGTAGAAGTTGATTACTTGCAGCTGGTGCCAATTAGAGGTGCTGAGGAGAGAGGAGAGGCAGAGTGCAGGACATAACTCCTACAAACCCGAGGTCATCAACTTCTTTCAGTTAGCATATTCTCCTCACAGGCACCTAAAAACTCAGTACTGTAGTTTCTTTCGAACTGTTACATGACCACACCTCTTGACGTTTTCCAGTCGTCCAAAGTTTTAATGCGTTTCTAGTAAACAGCGACGGGCAATTACACCCGGAATGTCTTTCGGACTGAGCACGCTTCTTGTAAAGATTTTAAAGTCAGCAAAAATGACATCACAATTTCTACATGGGGCTTTAAACCGTCAGAGCCATATCGGATCCTCCTAATTTCACTGATAAACAAATTATCATTTATATACGGGCATTTAAATCAACTGGACGAAGCCCAATTTTAGAGCAAAATTAACGTTTTGCGTGTTTATAATGCTCGCGGAAGACCCACCTCCAGCCCCACGTCGTTTTCCCTCGGCTTGAACCTCCCTCAGAAGTGGTAACTCACACTAAATAAATCAAGGAAACATGAATTCAGTTTTACCAATTGTATTAAAATCAAGGCAGGAAAAAAATGACAGTTTACAGCACTGGCCTCTCTGCTCTATGACAGCCAGAGGGACAGATGTCCTGTGTCATTACAGATTTATAGGCCCTAGACTCCTCCTTCGCAGAAGTGGAGCTCAATCTGTCATGTGTATGATGGGGCATGACTGTGATCTCAACAGATCTTACGTGGATTGACGTGTAAGAAAATATTAGACAGTGCTTCAAAAGCCTGTCTACGTGATGTGATAAGTAAAATAAACTATATTCCTTTCCTTGACGGATATTGAATCTCTGGGAGACTCTTTTTAGAGTTGCTGGCCCAGTTTAACCCAGTCAGAACTGGGTCATAATTTCATTATAATCCCGTCTCTGAGCAGATCAAAAACCCCAGGACCAGTCTAGATAAAATATCTAGACTCAGGATTAACTGAGTTTCACTAAACTCTGGGTTAACTTTGAGTTTCACTAATCTCCGGGTTAACTTAGAGTTTCACTAAACTCTACACAAAAAAATGCCATACCAGTAGGTAGTCCTCGACTTCCGAACGAGATCCGTTCCTACGCCCGTTTGTAAGTCGAAAATCGCCATAAGTCGGAAAATACGTCAAAACAGCCCCTCATACATACAGTACTGTATTTTTACAAGCACTTAGCCTATTCTTTAAAAGTGCCTTTTAGGACACCCAAGG
>JARVGQ010068712.1:0-10682 GCA_031762355.1 Hypsolebias martinsi | reverse complement strand
AAACCCTTCCCACCCTCTTGCAATATTCTAAACAATGTTTCTAAACTCTAAACGCTCTAAAAGAGCACAGTATGCCATGATTTCGGCTCCCTCCCTCCTCTGCTCTTTGCCACCTGGAAGTGCTCTTGGCCACGCCCACTTCTCCACTCTGCAAGGAGAACAGCTGACAAGCTGCAGCAGGAAGTTTATCCTGCAGTATGGGCTGCACAAAGGTGCAGCAGGGGCCATATAATTTAAAATAATTTATTTTAAGTAAAATTCCATGCCGATCGTGCGGCTCATACATCAATCAGCCAATTGTGTGTCATGTCCAATCTTATTTTGAAAAACCGCGATAGCGCAAGTTCGCGATAAATGAACAGCGAAGTAGCGAGGGACTACTGTATACTTTTTAAACTTTTGTTTTCTGTCCAAATACTTTATTTTGTTCAAGTACATGTACATAAATGTGAAATGTGGAACACTGATAACGTTACGATAAATACTACCGGTAAATAACAGGGATGCACAATTTTGGATTTTTGGCTATTTGATATGTTAAAACTTATTTGGCCGATAACCAATACATATTTTATATACCGGTACTTTCCTTTATCAGAACATAGCCCTCTTATTTAGGCTATTTGCTACAAAAACTGTGTAACAGCTGTAAGAGCTGGTGACATATATTCAGTAACAGACATATGATATGCATTGCACTTTGACTTGTATTAAATGAAAAGTGTTAAATGTTATTTATTGGCATTAGTCACCTGCGATGCTGTCTCACTTGTGTAGGCTTGTTCCAGGTTCCTAGCTGCAGTGTGGGATCCTCTGCACCCTTGTGCATGAAGGACAGCCTTTTTAAGCTGAAAGTTTTTGTCTATCCATCATGCCATAAAACTAATCATGCTAACGGGGCTAACACAACGTCCAAATGTCTGTGGTAAAACTCACCCAACAAGTCGTGCTATCGGCTATTATCTTCTCAATGACGTCGGAAAAGACAGCTTGTAACTCAGGTAAGGCTACATTGGAAAAATATCTCAGACTGGGGACGATGTGGCGAGGCTCAACGTAGTCCATAAATCTTTGGAATCAGACATCCTCACCAATGAAAAAAACTTCCACACCTCCGACATTTTGAATTTTCCCCTCTGCCCTAAGATCAGGTAGACGCACGTGACGTCATCACATTGTGCTGTTGCTGCAGGCATCCTTGTCATGGACAGTCATACAAAAACAGTGTCTTTTATATTGGCGAGTTATTTTGATGGAATGGCCGGTGTCCGATATTGAACTTTAACGCAAATATCGGTCGATTCCGATACCATGCCGATAATATAGTGCATCCCTACTAAATAAGTATAATTAAAAATAAGAAACATGGCAGTTTGGAGATACAGTAAACCATTAAAGCATTAAAAAAAAGGCACCAAAAGCAGAGTTTGTTTTACTTTCACTGGAGTAAAAACAAACTTGGTGCAAACATGGAGCCATAATTTCAGCAGGTACTAAATCTGCAGCTGATGCTAACATCTTTAGCTTCAGGCTAACTCAGTTAAGCTTAGCCTATCACCTAATGTTGCAGTATTTAAAGCTTTTCTTGCAACTCATCAATTTGAGAGCTAAACTCTCACCACACAGAGCTCATGGGACATCTGTAGATGTGTAGGCTAAGACTGAACTAAGTTTCATCAAAAATATAAAATGTTTTAGATGTCTATGAGCTGTAGAACTTGACGTATGAATTTAGATAAAAGAAACATAAAACAAACGACAAAAACTGAGTTTACTTTATAAATTTGGGATTTGTTTATTTAGTAATTCTTGCATCGTAGCAAAAAGTATTCCAGGACTCATGTCCTCACTGCTGTCGTGCCTGATCACATGGTCTGTGCAAGCCTCCTGATTGGCTGAGACACAGCCATTATCAACTCTTTCAGAGCTGGATTATAACAGATTTCTGTATCCATTTAAAAAAATTCATGGGCCAAACAGAATAACTCTGTTGGCCAGATATGGCCCAGAAGCCATCAGTTGATGATCGCTGAGTTTCATGTATTGCTAACTGCTGCTGAGAATAAACAATTTCCCAAGTAAGCTCTAAACAGTAACTATTTATCCGCATAATCACATCGTCCAACTCAAGACTGAAATTTATCACCTTCATACACTTCAAGAGGCATCTGTCTTTTCCATATTTGTGTCTTTTTCTTTTCTTTGGACACATTTTGTGTCTCGTCCCACTCACTGCTAATCTCTGCTGACTCTAAATACAGCTGCTATCGTCCCCTTTTCACAGCAAAGTAAAACAAACAACTGGCTCTTCGTTTTCCAAAGCATATTTAAGGTGTCATTTGTGAGAGGTCCTGTCCAAGCAGAGGTTTGGTAGCACTGCATAATTTGTGCACGATGTTGATGGTGCAGACAGCCTGGCTCCTTCCTCCTGACGGTGCAAGAGGGCAAAGGGCTGGAATGCAGAAACTGGGTGTTCAAGTGTGGTTATAAAAAGAAGCACGGGAAACAATAGACTGCTTCTCTCTTCCTCGTGACTAACGGGGAACTCTGTCCAACTTGAAACGTTAAAATGTAGGAAAACAGCATACAGTTGTAGCTTGTTTTTGATGGAACGCTGCAGTCGTGGCGACAAAATGATTCAAATTACCGGTAATCAGATTGAGTTTTCTCTCTTTCGCGTTATCATAAAATTACATTTTTAATCCGCCTCTCTTTTCATCTCTCCAAATCAAGCACAGCCTATAAAAATAAGAAGCACCATCACGTGACTAAAACAAAGTAAGAATGGAGATACAGGCTGCATCATCTCAGTAAAATTAAAGACCTGGAGACACTTTTAGCTCCAGATGAATAAAAAAAATGAACACAAATACGATACGTGACTGTGCTTCATTAAATGAAGTGACACGTAGATACAACGTGAATTAAGACACATGTTTGGAAGCAAAAACCAAATGTTAAATGTAAAGAATCAATCATTTACCATCTATCACCTACACAATATAAATATCTAAGTGGTGCTTTAGGTAGTGAATTTTCATTACCTGATTTTCAGCAGGGCTTTGTGAACATAAATGCACTTCCCATCAACCAAGAACTTGAGGTCAGAAATCTCCGGGCTGTCAAACTCTTTCTTCAAAGACTGAGCCACAGTCATGTAGTCGTCACCGTCTGCCAAAAGCATGAATAAAAATAAAATAAAAACAGATTTATCGTTTGCTGCTTGGTATTTTTAGGTGTTTTCCTGCAAATGTCATCTTTTTTAACACATTAGTGCTAGATTACACGATAAGAGTTGTAAGAATTTACTGTAAATACATTTCGCCAACAGTCTATACAGAACACTATCTTAAATATATTAGATAAATTACATTTGTTACATACATAAATACAAATAACATTTACATTTAGATGCTAGCAAGACCATGCTGCTAAAGATGTATTTCTTTTTCACTTTTGGCACCTTGTTTTTGTATTTTTGTTGCATGTGTTGTTGCCATTTTTTTTTGGAGGGGGGTGGTGTGCGAGTCGAGACGGTTCTTCTCATCCTGAGTATTTCATTGTATTGGTGTTGTATTAATTTTGCATATGACAAATAAACAAAACCTATTTATTTACAGGTCATTGATATGGATCATGTAGGAAAAAGCAATGGCGTTAAATCACCAAACTAACTGGATGCCATTTGTTTCTGTCACATAACAGTGGAAGGTACTCTAAAAGAAAAAAGAAATCTATCAAGGTTTTATTTTTTATTAATTGGATTTTACTGAAGGATGTTGAGAACCTCAAAATGCAAAACAACAACAAAAAGACATTGGAAAAAAAAAAAAGAAGCCATGTTAAAGCTGCTCGGTTTGAGTAGAGTTCATACAAACGACAGTTTGACACAGAGGGGAAACAGGGTTTCCTGTTTGTTTCTTTGACCCCCCTTCCCAGAATTTGCGCCTTCAACACAGAGATATGCGCCTACAGCATCATTATCTCGAGGTCAAAGGCTAAATATGACAATGGCGACAATTTCAACTATTCTACAAAAACTCCCCGACTGTTAAATGTTTTCGCCCCTTACGTGAAAAGATAAAAATTTATTCCAACATCCATCCTGAATTTTGCATGAATAATGAGGATTTTAGTTACTCTTGTTGAAGTTTTTGTGCTTCCGCAGTAATCTTACCCACTGAGAGGAGGTGCCACGTGACGGCTGGCGTGGCGAAGCAAGCGAACACGTCATCGGTGCTGCTGAAGTGGGTGAGGTGGGGACTGGACACGGCCTGACCCCGACACTGACCCCACATCAGAATCTGGCCGCTCTGCGTCTTTGCAGCTGACGTGTGGCTGGTGTGACATGCAGCCACCTCCACCATCCTGGAAAAGAAATCAGAGCTCAAACCTTTTAAGCATACTAATATCTGTCTAAGGAAATACGATTAATGGTGCTGGTAAAAGTTGAGAGAAAACGAAGCACGACTTTACAGGCGATAACGTTTCATTAGAGCCAACCAGCAGATAATCATTCTGTGATATTAAACCTGACAACCCTCACTGATCAGGGGCTACTTGAGGATGAAAATAAGGTACTAACCTCTCCTTGTCTGTATTTATTAGGGTGGGAAGAGCTTGATTGCTTTTATTGCCTGTCCCCAACTGTCCATAGGAGTTGGCTCCCCAGGCGTAAACAAATCCTTCATCTGTAAGCGCCAGTGTGTGTGCATATCCACACGCTACCTGTAATTGAAAGGCAGAATGCATTTAAGGAGACTGATAATAGAAAAAAAAAAAAAAAGTTTAAGCTAGTTGATTCCTACCTGGACAACGTTGACACCTTGGAGGGCTGCGATCCTGCACGGGGTCTGCTGATTCCCATTGTTGCCCAAACCCAGCTGTCCATTACAATTATAGCCCCAACCGTAGATCTACAACGAAACATTTTGTTACACATGCTATAATAAGAAAAGTCATGTTTTTCTACTTCACTCACTCTAGAAAACATTGTAAAATCTTGTATAAACATAACTTTTAGATTGTAATGGTCAGATATTACTCACATTAGGCTAACAGTTTACCATTTTACAAATATTTGTACAGTATTTGTAAATAATTTACTTTAAAATTTGCTGAACAAGCTGAAACATAGTTGTTAAAGCTTAAAAAATGCACTAGCTAAAAATTAAAATAAGCAATGTGGTTTTAAAAAAAGTAGCTAAAAACCTACATAGAACACTAAATGTAAGCTAAAAGAAGCAGAATGCTAATTATACTATGTAAAACTTTAGCTCAAAGATAAAAGTAGTGAAAGATTGGGTAGAAGCAAAAAGTAACTAAACGCTAGCTTAAAGAAGAAGCTTTAGCTTAACAGTGTGAGGGGCTGGTTAAAACCTAAAGTGGAAAAGGGGCAGCTAAAAGCTAGCTAGAAGCTAAAATTAGCAGAAAGGTAGACAAAAGTAAAAAGTAGCAAATAACTAGATAAAAGCTACACTTGCAAAATGGTAGGTAAAAGATAAAAGTGACAAAAGGCTATCCAAAAGCAAAAAGCAGCATAAGATGGCAAAAACAAATATGCTGAACAAAGTTTTTGACATATTAGAAGAGTTCTACGTGCATTTCTAGGAGGGAAAATACAGAATTTTTAAATAGATCTAAAATAATAAAAGCCTAAAGTGACAGCACCCATGTCCTGACTGAGCCGAACATTTTGATATACTGTACGTATGAATAGCTGAAACGGCACAAAGTATCCAGAATGAGTTAGAATGAGAAGAATATAAAGAAAAATAAAACACAGAAAAACAAGAGTCTGAATGCTGACAACATTTAAACAATGAACATCTAGAACATAACTAGATCTGATACCTCCCCATTGTCCAGCACGGCCATAGAGCAGAGCTGGCCACAGGCGATGTTGATCACCACTTTGCTCTGCAGGCAGCTGCTGACGCGGCGTGGTGTCGGCTGATTGGCTGTCGACCCAGAGCCTACTTGGCCTGAGTTGTTGTAACCCCACGCGAACACCTGGTCACAGCGGTAAGAGGTCTTATACAGATATAGAAAAAAAAAAAACTTCACTGAGAACAGAAGGGTGACCAACCTCTCCATCACTGGTGAGGGCGATGGTGTGGTGGGAGCCGCAGGCCACTTCTGTCACTCTCTTGTTAAGGAGGTTGGTTGATACCAGGGCAGGGGTCAGACCATGGTTGGTGGTCCCATTTCCCAGTTGGCTGTAGCCATTGTGGCCCCAGGCATGAACCTCACCATCTACACAGCAGCGAGGACACTTTGCTTTATGCTGGTACAGTGGTTAGTCATCAACGAAAGTATAAAAAGCAGTCAACTTTACATCAACAACAATAAATATATTGATAAAAAGCACTAATGAGGCCAAGTTTCAAGTGGATATCAGAGGAAGTGAGGAACAGATAGAACTTTTACAATTATATCAACAACCAAAAACAACACGCCACACCAGAATGACATCTCACCTGCTTATATTTAAATTATCTACAGTTGGAGACAAAACACTCAAAACGTCTACATGATGAAGAGCCAGTTGTGAATAAATTATCTCTAAATATCACCAAAAAAAACTTACTAACTATAAAAACGAGGCGAGAAAGGCGCTACATTCATGACACCAAAAGCAAAACAAAAACAAATCTTAAACATATTAAAATGAATACTTGAGAAGTTATTTTGTGCATTGCACATCAGCAGCTGGAATAGAAAAAAACTGCTACAAGTTAAATCTAATATTTGGGAAGAAAATGCATTTTCTCCCATCTATAATCGAGTTACAGAACGTACCGTATTTTTCAGACTATAAGGCGCAATATCAATGCACGGGTCTGTTTTCATTGATAAGACGCACTGGACTGTAAGCAAAACAAAACAGGTACCGGTAAGACAAACTTTAGTCAACTCATTCACAATAACCACATAAAGTCGGTTCAAGGTCAGTAAGCACAAACAGAATTAATACATAAGGCGCACCTGATTATAAGGCTCACTGTCGATTTTTGAGAAAATTAAAGGATTTTAAGTGCACCTTATAGTCTGAAAAATACAGTAAGTAAATAGAAAATTGGACTTTTAAGCATACCTCTAACCATAAATGCAGAGTACAACTACTGTACAATCCAAAATTTCTTGTTTTGGTTTCCAAACTCACAACTCATATTTATACAACAGTATCATGGTTGACTATAGAAGGTTATTAGACGCTATATCAGAGCAGAAACGACTAAATTAAATGTGCCGTACTGTTTGTACAACTACTCTGCTTCCTCTTGTAAATACTTCACCCTGAGGTTAAAAAAAAAAGATTTGCAGAACTTTTATATTCCGAACTAATTACCTGCTGTGGCAATAACCACATGCGGTCCTGTGCCATAGCTGAGGGACACAATCTTCTTTCCAGACAACACATCAATCCTCCGTGGCTCAATGGTGCTTTGAAGGTCTCCGAGTCCCAAACAGCCGCTACAGTTGGTGCCTAAAGCAAAGACCTGCACACACCAACTATCAGAGCTGAAGTGCCACTAATAAATGGTGTATTAGTACTTATGGATACAACTATAAAACCTGAGAATTTATTGGCAATACGACACAAATATAATGAGTTTTTTTTTAAATAAATGTTCATCTGACACTTTCATCTTACTCTTTACTGTAAAACAACTGCAATTTTACAACATTTAAGCAAAATCTTACATTATACTTTTTAAAAGTGAAACAAAAAGTTAAAACGTTAATAAAATTAAAGTGATAACGGTCTTTAACGACCCTTCACACATCATGTTTTCTGAATTTAACCAGTTACGTTCAACCAGACAAAACGTAGCCTGCAAGTTTAAAACCTACCAGCTCAAACTTTAATGATTTTATTCAAAAAGGAAACATTTTTGAACTAAAACACAGTTCCAAAACCCGCTCCAAGACATCATCTGTTTGGGAATGGGGACAAACAATTGTGCATGGATGCACAAATGAGGCATGCACGATACTTGTTCACAGGTTAATTATAGTACATGCTGGAGTATTAGGCCAATATGGCTAAAGCTAGTCTTATTCTATCTGCTTATCTCGTCGTCAAGAGCTGCCTGTAATATCCACTGGAGAGTGAGAAGTCTGAAGCATTTTTCATCCACTTCCAAACGAAAACTATCAAATCAATACCATGAAAGCAGATTAGGTCAGTGAAGTCTAGCAGCACTGCTCAGTTCCAAATGAAAGGATTAAGGCGCCCTTAGACCGCCTAAATGTTACCTCATCATTGACTGTGACATAAAGAGCTTCATTTGCAGCACTGCCAAAGACACAAGCTTGCCGGATAAGCCGTAGTTCCTCAGGAGGAAGGAGTGCAAACACTGGCCACTTCCCCACGTCGAGCATGCTACTTGGCTGTGAAGAGTAAACAAGATGAAACTGATCACAATACAACTCAGAAAGAACAATATATTTAATATGATTAAGCAAAATGCCAAGTTACAGGATGCACAGGAATGCTGTCATGTTAAAACCATTCAAGGACCAATTCATGAATGGTATTTAAATGGTATTTTTTTTAAATAATGTTACAAAACCAGGCTAGCAGAGGTGTGCGAAAAGAGGCCAGTAAATGAACACTTAACACTTACAGTTAATGTGGTCAGTGTTTTTAAATGCATAAAAATATGAATGGAAATTGGAATTTCTAATAGTGTTTAATGGCATCAGGGTTGTATGCACTTTAAATCATAATCTTTTCAGGTGTCTCCTGTAAATGAGTCCCCGAGGCTCAATGGGATTAACCTGTATAAATAAAGGTTGAATTGGGTTAAAGGTACTCGCTGCAAAGTTTTAAATTAAGCAGGTTTTCGTAAATTATACAACTATATGTGATGGTGCAGTTTGAAAGAGTTTACTCCAGCAGTTTTCCAGATGTATTGCTTATTAGTTCTGAAATGTGGGTACGCATTCAATGTAAACAAAGCACTTTTATCTGCATACTCAAGATGAGTGAATATATAACCCATCAAAACTGTCAACCCTATTTAGTACTTCCATGGACGTCTCAGTTGGTGAACTATTTTTTAACAACACCTGCTAGATCGGTAGGTAAACAAACAAACAAACATGGTTTACGAAGTAATTCTGACCACTCTTCATGACACGTTTGACCTGACATGAGTTTGTGTTGCTACTTTAAGACTGCTGCCTCGTGCTGCTCGCATTATACTAATTAAAATGTTTGTAAAAACGTAATTGCTTCACAATGTTTCCTTAAACATTCCTGTAAAAAAAAAAAAAACTCGTTTGTGCATTTGGCAACTGCGGTAAAGTGAGCCTTGTGATTAATAAGGGTTGCACTTAGCATGATGAACTCAGCCCCCCCATCCCCATGCGATGTTTAACACTTCAAATGCCAAAAAGCATAAACTGAAAAAACAAGAGGTACCAACCTAGCAACAAAAGTTTTCATCTACGCAAAACACACTGAGCTAACTTGTTTAGCCTTAGGCTAAGGAGCCTTGTTGCTGGGATGTTTACAACAGTTCACCTTACCTTAACTGGTATTTTTAGCTTTAGCTGTCCTCCGCGACGTCGTTATTTTATCAAAGGTGAAGCTTAAATTTTTTTAAAAGGAATCATAACCGTATTAACAGTGTGACATGGGGTTAACTGCATCGGTTGCACCTTGTTTTAGCTATAGCTTACTATCTTTGAAAGCTACATCGCCGCCTGGAAACAGAAATCACTCCAACTGGCTTACTTCCTGTAGACCGGTGGTGCGTTTACTGAAACTCGGAGATTACAGTTTTATCGTCACTGGCACAGCCCGCCAAACAGTTAAATTCTACACTGTAAAAGTGCTCGAAGTGAAATATTACCTTATTTTTTTATAGAATTATTAAATTTACCCAAGTCATTTATAATTTTCCTTAATTTTAAATTTATTTCAAAACAGCTATTCATTTTCAGGTGAAAACTGTTACTAGGTCTAATGTGCAAACTATTAAAGTACAGTAGCTCTGATTTCTATTTCTGTTGTAACATTACTTTAGACTTTTTGATTTATAAGAGACATTCATAATGGTAAGTTTATCTGACTTTTAACTGTTTCTGGATTTGTATTCCTTCTTCAGTAAATGATATAAACAACTAATCAAACAAACGAAAATGAATAAAGCAGAACAAAAAAAAACATTAGCTCATCTTAAGAAGTCAAATACAGGTAGCTTACACTAATTTTCATCCATGTTATAAAGAATGTATTTTGTTAGGTCATATTTTTAGTAATCACTAGAGCAGAAAGGCCTTCCTGTATGAAATCCAGCAGCTGGAGTCCTGGATAATTTAAAATATGTGCATATCAATGGCATGAGATCTTGCACATATTTTTTCTAAGGCATAAGACCTTTGTCTAGCACACATATTTGATGTGATTATAAACAAAAAAAATGCATTGGTTTGCATTTTTGGCACTTTTGGCAAATACCTAACATTACAAGATTGAATAGTGTCTGCAAGCATTAGTTTCTTGTGTAAAAAAAACACATAAATGCTTATTTGAAGTAGTTTAACAAAATCTCTTTGCAGACAGACAGACATACAGACAGACAGACAGACAGAGCGATAGATAGATAGATAGATAGATAGATAGATAGATAGATAGATAGATAGATAGATAGATAGATAGATAGATA